>MU394052.1:1448966-1498416 GCA_022578605.1 Camillea tinctor
GGGCCCGCCCGCGGCCGGGCGCGGGGGCGGGGGGGGGCGGCGGGCCGGGTGTTCGACTGCAAAGACCAAATTGTGATCCTTTATCGGGTTTTTTTTTAGGGGGGGTTTCCCTTTCCATAAGCCAATGGTGAAATCAATAATTCTCTCAACCAGAGTCACCGTCTTCACTGTCACTATCTTCGTCGCGTTTGTCATTGCTAATATTCAGATTCTTGTGGGCGACGCCGAGCCGTGCACCGCCAATATCGAAGACAACGAATCCACTTTTCAAAAACATATCGCCGTAGATGCCCTGAATACCGGAGACCGAGTCAAGAGACTGCAGTCCGGCATAACAGGTTGTGTTAGTGGTGTGAGCATACATAAGATACGCTCCCGGAACGGCGCCCTGGATCTTATTTCCATCGTCATCGCTGAGTTCCCACTCAAAGTCGGGCAGCTGCGCATTGCAGGGAACTACATATCCGTAGTCTGCGTAGGAGAAGTTGGAACCCGGTACCTGGTCAAAATACGTCTCAACAGCTGAAGTGGGTGCGAATAGGAGGGTTGAGCCGGTGTCAACGATAACATTTTTCGGCGTGGAAAACGTGTATAGTAGGTCAGATCCACTAAAAGAAAATGCTGTAGCCTTCACGCCCCAGTAACCGTCCAAGTTGTCTACCTTGATGTACTGGATGGCATCTGTGTGTAGTTTATCGTCAATAAAGCCGAAATTAAAGGACCCGGTGCTATTGTGCTGGAAATCAACAGTGAATACGGGTTCCTCGAGCACCTCTGGCAGAAATTCGAGCAATGATTTCTGGGGTGGTTTCGTCTGCTTCAGGGCAGGCCAGCCTAAACCTACAAGTCCAGACATTCCGGCAGACTCAGTGAACATATCAGACACATCCGTGGCCGACTCGATTGTCATGCCAGGAATCGCCAGGTCTCCAAGCGTGAACGTATCCTGGTAGCAGATACCCCGTGAGGTCGAAAAGTCGCCATAAATAATGCTCCAAGTGCAATTATCGATCAGCCTAGCTGTGGATGAGTCTTTCGGGTTCCAGAGAGCTTGTCCTTCGACTTCTTTTGGATTCGTGTCAGATGAGAAGACCCAGCTAACATGTTTGTTAGTACTGAACCAATTATGAATATTCAGGTGTGAAGGCATGAAGAATCAATATCAGAGATTTCTTACGTGTCAGTTGAGCCCGTGTCCAGGTTAAGGTTC
Organism: Camillea tinctor; assembly: GCA_022578605.1. NCBI lineage: Eukaryota > Fungi > Ascomycota > Sordariomycetes > Xylariales > Graphostromataceae > Camillea > Camillea tinctor. The sequence goes on from MU394052.1 coordinate 1,450,177, forward strand.
AAAGGCTGAGCTGGTGTGCCAATCCCGGCGGGCGACAACCACATGAGATCGCCACCTTGAGATATTGCTGGGATTGAACTTTCTGTCCCGGTTATCAGCTCTGCAGTATATAGGGGGTGGGGGTAGCAGGTACTACCATACCAGATCCAGGAGCAGCCTTGTTGTTCCCCTTCTTAGCCTTGTATTCGTCAACAACTTGTTGCAGGCGCTCGGGGATGTCAAGGTTGAACTTCTTTAGGGTTCTAAGGTACTCAGACGGGCCATGGCGAGGAACTGACGCATTATGAGCCAGGGGGATAGAGATGGTCTTCTTGGTAGTGGATGCCTTCTCAAGGGCTGGTGAGGAGGCGGCCACAGTGAAGAGGGAAACCCAGAAGGCCAAGCAGACGAGGATACGAGTCAAGTACGCCATGTCTGTTTGAAGTTGTGAAGGTAACAAACAGAAACGGTGGTAGGAGAGAAGGGATGTGAGAAACGAAGGACTGAAAAAAACACACCAGAAAGAATGAGTGAAATAAGTTGGCTGATTTGGAATAGGATACGAAGAGATGGGTAGAATGGAACGGGGGGAAGGGAGATGGGCTGGCAAACGAGGGTGTTTTATGCTGTTTTTGAACACATACAGCAGAAGGGCAGAATAGAAGAGAAACGGGATGTCTGAGTGAAGGTGAAGGTGAAGAAAAGTAAGGTAAGGTAAGGTAAAGTTGTAACGGTTACGTTCAGGTGCCAAGCCGGGGGGTGACATTGCTTAGAATTGGAGGGAAACACGATTGCGATCTTGGGTAACCACATGTATTCAGGAAAGAGCAATAGCAAACGTACATAGTACCTGCATACCTGCATACTATGTAGGTAAGGTACCTACCTAATCTATGTAGGTGAGTACTATGTAGGTTCAAGTTGGCAGCAACTGCCACAAACTTCTTTCTAGTCCTACCTCACCTCCTACCTCACCTTAACCTTGCAAGTGACCTGTGACATTTCTCAGCAATTAGATCAGATGCCCACCTGGGTAACTACTACATAATATCCAGTAAATAGTACCTCCTATATATCTAGTGCTATGTACCTAGGTATTTAGGTCTATCAGTAAGTACATATTTAGAGTAGGTGGGTACTAGGTATGTACGATATAGGCTTGTGTAGAGCCTGCTACATATAGTTGACCTCGTGTAAGTCCTGAAGTCAGACTGGACCTGATGTGGCACACATCACCTCCGAGTCAACTCTTACATACATACTAGTACATAGGTATGTACATACTAGAGGCTACTTAACTTTAGCTTCAGCTATGTGCCTAGCATGTAGCTATCCATGTAAGTTGACTTGTGATAGAAAGAGTTTCCATTGCATCTAATTAATTATTCTCGGGTATTACCAATCCTGTATTCATATTAGACGGCTCTAAATGGGAAACAACTAGCAACGTTGTGTTCAGCACGTCAAGCGGCCAGCCGCATTGGCCCTGTTACAGAGATCGGCTACACACCTCATTCTCCCTGTGTCAGCCTCGTACACACAGACTGTAGGAGCCCCTTTGGCCTAGATTGTATATACACGTAGCAAGCCGATAACTGGAAGCAAACTTTTTCGAGATTTGTGTATCATACCCAACTCATCTGGGAAAAGGAGTCGTACGATATCACACCGAGCCATGATCATGTAAATGTGCCTTACATGTGCATGTACATCGTACTCAAACCTTCAAGTTTTCACACTACCTCGTCTAAGTTGGAACTTATGGCACTCAGCCTTAGACATGCATGCCCAGGACGTTTCGCAAACCACTAGGTTGGGTAGTATGTTAGGTTATGTGGTTACAATCGTGCTAAGGTTAAAAATATTGAATTCATTTTATGAGGCCCCTATCTTGTATTATAGTTCATCATGCTTGTTCTCCGCCTTGGCCTTCTCTTCCTGTTCTTTCATCATCTCCCTGATCATCTCCTCGATCTCCTCTGGCGTGGGCTCTTTACCCTCTTTACCCTTCACGTCTATTGTCGGCTCTGAGCCATCGTTAGCTGCCTTCGTCGCGCTCTTCGCCTTCGTCTTGCTCGACTTCTTGGAGCTGCTATTCTTCTTCTTGCCCTTGCTATCGAAGTTCTTGACACTTTTCATCGCAAGGTCCATACCAGCCTTCTCTAGCTGCTTCGTCTTCTCCACTAGGTCCTTGGTAAGGAGAACAGGATCGGCATCTTCGGGAAGCTTTTCTTGTTCAGCCACCTTCTCTTCAAGCCAGCTTAAGATCGAGTTGGACAGCTCAGTGACCTCTCGGAGGTCCTCTAGAGTATACAATGGCGGAACAGGACCCCGGTCTTCTCCGCTAGCTGTAGTTGTTGTCGATGTTGTAGTCTCGTCGTCCTCAAGGCCATCGAAATCACTCCCATCTTGAGATGGCGCTGCAGTGACAGTTGAGCTCTCTTCAGTTTTGGAGCCAGCACTAGCTGAAGACTGGAACGCCTCAGCCTCCGCAATTTTGCCCTTGATTGTATCAACAAAGGTGCTAGTCTGACCAAGCGCATCGCGTAACGTCTTGACTAGGTCAGGTCTCTTTGAAGCTTCCTCGATTCTTTTCTCTACTGGAGAAACAAGATCCTTAAGCTCCTTGAGTCTAGACTTAAGCTGCTCACGCGAGGCATCAGCCCCGTCATCGTAGAGCCACTCGCTGGCATCATTGGCTTTCTTTTCTAACCTCGCTCGCTCTTCTGAGGTCGAAGCGGCGACAAAAAATTCAGAGTCTAGCAAATCACGGATTTTGTACGTGAAACCTTCCAGTTGGTTGAGGGCTTCTTCTCTTAAACGGCGAGATTTATCAGATGCCTCAAAGGCCTTGATGCGGTCCTTCGCCTTCGTAGAGTCTGCTTTTGGCAACGCCGGGATACCCACTTTCTCCATAGTATAACCAACTGGGATTACGATAAGTTGCTTCTTCTTGGGGACTGGGCTGCTTTCGGCCGCATCAGCAGATTCAGAAGAGGAAGCTACTGTAGTCGAGGTAGAGCTAGATTCCACAGATGATGTAGTAGCAGTGTCCGTGGATTCCGTGGTCGAAACGGTTTCGCTGCTTTCACCTTCGGTGCTTGCGTCGCCGTCCTCCAATGGCTTCTGGTCCTTGTTCTTGCCAAACCCAAAGAGATTCTTAACACCATCCATCACCGAGCCTTCTTTCTCAGGCTCTTCCGCTTCGCACTCAACCGAGGCTTGATGCACTTCAACTTCACCTGTCTCCGTGCCAAGTCGCAGCTTCACTTTGAAGTGGATATCAGGTTGGGCGCACCCATATTTTTCCATGAGCGATGCAACGGAAGCAGTGAGGTTCTTGGTTGTGAGAACCTTCGTCTCCTTATCTACCGTTCCTTCAGCTACCGGAACTTGCTGGTAAAACTGGACGGAGAAGTCCTCCTGGTTTGTGAAAGTGACCTCCTTTGGCGCAGCACCCAGAAGTGATCTGCCGGTCCAGAGTCGTTGTTGCTGTGGCTTGTCCTGTGGGCTTGTCCACTTCATGCCAGCTGGGTAGCCAGCGCCGTCGGACACCCTGATTTCCTTGACTCGGAAGCTAGGGCTGAGCTCTGCCGCTCGGAAGCCAGCACCGAAAACAGCGGCCTCATCCGAATTGACGTTACTACGCAATCTATCACTGCCCGCAATTTTCTCGAGCTGCTTCTGCACGAAAGGCGTCCTGGATGAACCACCGTGGAGAATGATGGAGTCGAGTTGTTTAATGTCAAGCTCCGCGGTGTCAAGGGCTGTCTGGACAGCAACACCAACTCTTTCGGCATGAGCCTCAGCCATCTTCTCGAAGTCTGCTCTCGTGATCTTGTATCTGAAATCAACATCATCATAAAGGCCCTCGAAGCTAGTAGCCGAGTCGACGTTGGCGCTTAGGATATGACGCAATCTTTCGGCATCCTTCAGAAGCTTTGCCATAGCTCGCCCATGCCCCCGGACGCTCTCCGCCGTGACGCCAGCTTTTTTAGCAGGCGAAGTCTCGACGAACTTGGAGATCATGTCGTCGACAATCAGATAATTGAATGCATCGCCACCTAGGGTCCTATCCCAGCCGCTTCCGAGAACTTGCACCTCCTGGACCGTCTTGTTTAATTTGCCAATGTCCTTAACAGTTCGGCCCTGGAATTTCATGATAGTCGCCTTGGTAGAACCAGCACCCATGTCAAACACCATATGATATTCCGGCTTGCCTCCCTCGTTGACGGTGGGGAAGGTTCGGCTTGTGGCATAGTTCAGGCCTACAGCCAGACCGTCGCTAATCAGAGAAAGAACTTTGAGACCAACAAGCTCAGCAGCCAACTCAACAGCGCGCTTCTCCTCGGTGGTGTAGAACGGCGGTATCGTGATCACCACCGAGCGAACATTGGAGTCGGATCCTGCCAGAGCTTCAGCATTGCGCTGGATGCTCTGAAGCTCCATAGCTAGTAGTTCTTCGACCATCCATGCTTCCTCCTTGGGAGTGGCGGTGCTCTTGAAGGCGGCAGTGCCACGGAGCTTGTGAGTTTCCAACTGAAGCGCAGGGTGTCGCGCAGCGTATTCTTGGACTATGGAGCTGTCGGTAGGAAGGCCGAGGAGAGTCTTGAGGTTCGGGTACACATCGCTGGGGAATCGGGCGGCAAGGGCCATGGCATCAGAGCCATATAGCCTCTCGGGATAGGCACCGCTCTTGGGAGCATTCTGCGAAGGTTTGAAGGCGACGGCAGAGGTTTCCTTTCTTCGCGAGTCTTTTGTCAGAACAATCTCGAGAGGGATGCCAGGCTTGACAAGAGCAGCCTTTATGTACTCGGTGCCGAGGTCGACACCAAGGACAGCAGACACAGCGAGGGCATTCGTAGAAAAGAGAAATAGTATACAAAGAAGTATGGATCGTGGGGAGAATGAATGCGCCATGGTGGGCAAATTAGGAGGGGCGGTTTATTATTTTGTTTTTTGGGCGAAGAGCTCGCCGGTGCAGTAGTAAGAAAAGCCAGTTGTTGTTATAGTATTAGTCCAGACTTAACGTGAGTATAGTAAGGGGTCGTGCTTTTTTCTTTTTGTCTCTGTCCGTAGGTATATAATATATCCTCGAAGTCCTAGCTTCGTATGTAGAATCTGGCCTCAACTAGGTAAATTACAAGCTAAGAATAAATACCCAGGGGCTTTTTGGTACCTAGGTATCCAGATCCAGTATGTGCATGTCGACAACAGTTAGGCAGATTTTCTTTTTCTCTTTTTTCTTAACAAAAACGTGTCACGAAATCAAGCTTGGGCTGGTCTCTGTTCTTGGTTTTATATAACATTCTGTGAAGAGGACAACTTGTAAAAGACAGAAAAGACAGAGAGAGAGAGGGAGGGAAAAAAAAGAATAACCCCTGCTTTGTACGCACTTACACTAGCTGACATTGTTCAGTGAAGCCACCGATAACGATTTGATTGGTCCGATAAAACAGCTGGGACCCAGACACAATGGCATTCAAGTATGATGTCGATCCCGGCGCAAAGCCTAGCAGGGTTCTTGGCACTCAGCACAATAGCTAATAGTTATATAATTGGGGGAACATTTGGGGGGCTTGGCTCGTTTGACCCCGCCATCAACTCTGTCTCTCTCCCGTCCCGTCCCTCATCCGTCTCCCCCTTCCAATAACTGACAGTATACATAACCTTAAGGTTAAAAGACATTTCTACAAGAAATAGCTATTCAACAAATTCTCTATTTTATAATATACCTACCTAGTATACAAATCTAGCTATATATCTATCTCGTCTATACTAAATATGTCAACCTTGGTCGATAATGAGCTCAAGGGCCGTCTGGCCCTGATCACAGGCGCTTCTGGAGGGTAGGGTCATGCCCTTTTATTTTTGAGGATACCTAATATATTATTTATATATACCTACCTAGGTACCTGACTGTATTTCGAAAAAGAATTCCCTATTTGTTCATCTGCAGCGTTGACGCATAGAAACTAGAATTGGCGCATCCATTGCTCGAAACTTATGGGCCGAGGGAGTCTCGCTTGCACTCACCAGCTTCAGGAACCCGCAGGCGGTTGAAGACTTGGCTAAAGAGCTTTTAAGCCAAGATAATGCAGGTCAAAGAACCATCTCTACGCACTGCGTTGACACAGGTTCCGCAGAGGCTATAGAAAAGCTTTTTGCAGCTATTAAAGAGAAACATGGTCAGGCCGGCCCGGATATCTTGGTGTCCAACGCTGGCTATGGGAAAAGATACCCCGGCATATCAGACGTGTCTATCGAAGAATTTGACTATACAATTAACATCAACTTGAGGGCTTCCTTCATCCTTTCCAAGCTCAGCATCCCATATATGGAAACCCAACGCTGGGGGCGGATTATATTTGTCTCTTCGATTGCTGCGATTGGTGGTGGAATAAATGCGTGTCACTATGCTGCCTCTAAAGCTGGGCTTTCTGGGATGATGAAGAATCTGGCCAATAAACATGCAGGCTTCGGCATTACAGTCAACGACATTGCTCCAGCTATGATTGGAGAAACAGGAATGATTCCAGACGCAAAGTTTGTTGAAGGGACTCCTGGCGATGTAAAGAATATTCCAGTTGGGAGGCTTGGAACACCTCAAGAATGTGCAAACGTTGTTAACATGATATGCAAGACTGGCTATTTGACTGGGCAAAGCATTTTGTTGAGTGGTGGTTTGAGATAGAATTAGTTGTATTGATGTTTACATGTATGTATAAACAACGATGAATAGAGCATTCAACTCAGAAACATTACGAAATAAATAAAAAAGTATCTATCTAGCCGTACTTTCTATCTTAAGAAAATCTTCACAACAGGTTTTTTTTAACAGGCTCTCGGCAGTGTACATATTCTTAGTATCATCTCAGGTCAAGTGCTATATAGACCCGACCCCCAATTTACGGGCCGGATATAAGTGGCGGACAACGTTGGAAGACCCTAATGTGGCTTACTAAGTACTGCCTACACAGCTACTTACCACACACATACCTAAAGACAGTCACTAGATTGTTGCTATAATTCAAACAAAGTTGACCAATTATATTGATCAATCAACCCCCTTTTCAGCCAACATCAGTTTGTATACCTCTTCACACGTAATACTTCACCGCTGGTGTTTCCTACGATTCGACTGCAACGGATGGTTCAAAGTTGTACAACTTAGAGCTAGCCAAAAAATCACCCGGCGTAGTACATTCAATGTTCGACAAAGGATCGTCCTTTCTTGGGCTATTGCATGGATGTACCTCCTTCCCTGTATACAGTATACATAGGTACAATACGTAGAGTTTAAGAAACAACTTATAACGTACCTGCCTACCTACTAATCTCTTCCTCTCTTTTTTCGGGTCTTACCAATTACCAGGTAAAGTTACTTCTTTGAGCACTTTACATAAAGGAGCACAAAGACATTCTTCTACTACTATCCCTCTAGTGGACATTGAGCTATTACCTACTACCTAAGCTTAAGCTTCTCAGGCAGCCTCAAGGTAAACCTGGTCTCACCACATCACCTACACACACCAATTACTACCAAAGAACACTCATCATCCATTGCTCTCCCCATAGGGTTTACACCCTTTATCGACCAAAAAAGAGACTTTGACGTCACTAAGAAGAACAGAAAGGGAACCCAATAATAATAATAACAAACCAACCATGGGTACACCTTTCATATCGCTCCTCGAGCCCACCCGTCTCGACGGCTACGACAGCAGCCTTCCACACGACCAGCAGCGCGACACGCTCCCGCCGGTATTCATCGACGCGATGGCCGCGCGGGAGGCCGTCTTCGTGCAGGAGCAGGGGATCCCGCTCTCGCACGAGTACGACGAGGACGACGCGCGGTCGTGCCACTGGGTCGCCTACGCGAGCGTGAACATACGCCGCCCACCGGGATCCCCGGGCGGGGGCGGTACCCAGGAACCGGGACCGGAGCCGGAGCCAGAGCCAGGTGAAGAAGGCCAGGAGACCACCCCCGCGGCGCGCTCCCCCGAGACCCGCTCCGTCCCCATCGGCACCCTGCGCATCGTCCCGTTCCCGCACCCGCCTCACCCGCCCCCGGGCGCGCGCTACGCAAACAACGTGCTCCTGCCCTCTTCCCCTCCTTCTACGTCCACGTCCACCTCCACTTCCACTTCCAGCTCCTCTCCCCTCCCTTCCTCTTCTCCTCCCCAAACCGCCCAAACCCCCCTCGAGCGCGAGCGCCAGCAGTCCGCCCTCCCCTTCGGTCCCGACCGCCGGACCACCTACCACGACGGTCGGGAGCCGTACGTCAAGCTGTCTCGGCTAGCCGTCGTCCCCGACTTCCGGGGTCTCAACATCGCGACGCAGCTCTGGGTCGCCGCGCGGCGCTGGCTGGAGGAGCACCCGGACTACTTCAACCCGAGCGTCGCGGAGCTGGGCATGGACCAGCTGCGGGTCGGCGCCGTGGGCGACATCCCCAGGTGGAACGGCCTCGTGCTCTGCCACGCGCAGGAGTCGGCCATTGGTGTCTACGAGCGCTGGGGCTTCCGCGTTGACCAAGCCATGGGCAAGTGGTACGAGGAGGGCATCCCGCACTTCGGCATGTTTGCGCGCTTAGATATAAAGAGGTCTGACCCGAAGGTATGATGGGAGGTTCTGGACAAGAGCAGAAAGATAAAATAAAATAAAATTAAGGATGGCAAGGGACTTTTTTAATTGGCCTAATTCATGTACTCTAGTTGAAGTCTATGATGTTAGGAAGCACGACACCCCCCTTCCCGTGCTACTACTAAACTCCTCCGTGACGAGACACACGGTCATAAAAAAGAAATGCTAAAAGAGAATCCCATGACTACCAATAAAAATCAAAGCTTTTGTTTCTTCCTCTTTCTCAAGATAAGAAGCACCGAATCATGCCGAGGGCCAGGAGAGAGGTGTGTGTAGTTCATTCAGTTTCATTTTTTGTTTTTGCCCACACGAGCAGAGCTTTTATTGAGCCCTATATGACTAGTATGCCAGGGAACCACATCCCGCCTGAGCCAGAACGCACAAATGCAGAGTGAAAAAGCCCAGATCGTCCACGCCGAAGAAAACCCAGAAAGAGACCAACCGTTTATCGGTTGCTCTTGGCGACACGCTCCAGCTCATCCTTCTTCTTGATAGCGTACGAGTTGCTGCTACCCTTGGCAGCGTTGATCAGCTCCTCAGCCAGACACTCAGCAATCGACTTGACGTTGCGGAAAGCAGCCTCACGGGCACCGGTGGTGAGGAGGGCAATGGCCTGGTTAACTCTGCGTAGGGGGGAGACATCGACGGCTTGACGACGGACGGTACCGGCGGAACCAATACGGGTGCTGTCTTCGCGGGGGCCGCAGTTGACAATAGCATCGACGGCGATCTGGATGGGGTTCTGGTCGGTCATAAGGTGGATCTGGCAGAGGTTAGAATTGTATAACAGCTCCGAATTCCGTCGGAAGATCTTCCGGGGTGCTTACGATCTCGAAAGAGTGAGCAACAATGCGGACGGCCTTGAGCTTCTTGCCGTTGTTGCGGCCGTGCATCATGAGCGAGTTGGTCAACCGCTCAATGATGGGGCAGTTGGCCTTGCGGAATCGCTTGACGGCATATCGGCCAGCGGAGTGAGGGACGTAGACGGGAGACCGGATCTGGATGTAGTCGCTATAATGATGTCCTCCATTAGCGTCATGGTCTCTTTTTCTCATTGTCTTTTCTTTTTTTTTTCTTTTTTTCTTTTTTTTTTCCCCTTTCCCTTTTTCTATTTCTCGTCCTATCGTCATCGTCGCAGACTCTCGGTTTTATTTGCGAAAATTGTGGTCGCTCGCTCGCAATCGGCGATCCGCAAGTAAGATGGATGGTAAAGATGGCAATTGTAACTTACGTTAACGAGATATCACGGATCTCGACATCCTCGTAGCTCCCTACAATGCCGGTGGTCAGTTTATATCCTTATATAAGAGGACGGGAAATAGCAGGCGAATGAGAATAAAACGTACATCGGTTGAACAGCTTCACGCTGCCAATCTCGGAGACGACGTCCTTGGGAAGGACCTGGTAGTTGGTGGATTCGACCTCGATCTCGCCGTTGTCAGACATTTTGTGCGATTGTTCTGGCTGAAGGGAAAGATGTAAAAGTTGGTGGGGGGGGAGGAATCGCGGATGTGCTTGAAATGCTGAACAAGAAATTTTGGCCGGGGACTCTTCGGAGTCAAAAAATTCGTGGGTTCGTGGGTTGAATGGTGGGATTTGGTTTAGCAAGCGAGAGAAAGAAGTTGGTGGGTGCACTAGGGCTGCTCAAACTCTTCTCACCTGGTGAACAGCTGGCAAAATCCGTATCTTTTTATCTTTTCATCTTTCCATATTTTCTCCACTAAAAAGTCTTACATTCTTAGATAGAGAACTTGAGCCAATGAGAAGTGTCCCAAAATAGTTTATAGTGCTAGTCTCCCTCCTCAGCTGGCAGTCACCTGTCAGACCTACGTAGCTCCAAAGGTTCTATTCTGCGTACCTAAGCAGCTAAGGAGGTATAAACGGAACCTAGAGGTTCCGTGGCTTACGACATTGTGCAGGTTGGCAGGGAACTTTCTCTTCGTATTGCCGTATTGGCCGGCCATTCTTTACTAAGGTAAGGGTACTTTACACTACATACATGTAGGTACACGGAGAGTACGGGACTTTGTAAGTCATGCCACCTGTACCTATTACTTATTGCTTGTCTCTCTTTTCCCTCTTCTTCCTCTTCTTCTTCTCTCCAGGCTAGGTTTCTTTTATTCATCCTCTCCTTATTAAATAAACTCTTTCCTCCTTATCCTTTCCTTTTCGTTGCCGATTATACGCTACCTAATTATCCATTGACTTGACCTACCTACAACTACATCCATAATACAATGGTAGAGACACGAGGTTCAGTGAGGCAGCGCAAGGGCAAGGCCCAGGAGAAGACAGAAAAGGAGACACCTGTAGTGGAAGAGGTCGATACTTCAGAAGCAGAGGAGATCGAGCGCACCTCCAAGCGGCTTTCGTCCAAAGTCAAGCCGACGCCGAAGCAGCGCGTCCGCGACGAGGATGATGACTATAGCCCCTGGGTAGATATACTGCGAGTCCTCACATTCCTCGCGCTCGCTTCATGCGGGCTAAGCTACTTGATATCTGGCGGCGAGTCGTTCACTTGGGGAATACGGCACCCGCCCAAGTATCTGCAATTGGAGTGGTGGAAGAGCCAATTGGTAGGCGAACTTCCCCTTTTCTTTCCTTCCCTCTCCTTTCTAAACCGACCAATCCACCCCTCAATGGCAAGCTGCTAAAATAACCCTTTCTCCCAAACCACAGCGCGGGCCCATCTACCTCACTCCCGAAGAACTCGTCCTCTACGACGGCACCAACGAGACCCTGCCCGTCTACCTCGCGATCAACGGGAGCATCTACGACGTGTCCGCCAACCGACGCACGTACGGGCCGGGGGGCTCGTACCACTTCTTCGCGGGGACGGACGCGTCGCGCAGCTTCGTGACGGGGTGCTTTGCCGAGGACCGGACGGCCGACCTGCGCGGCGCCGAGGACATGTTCCTGCCGCTCGACGACGCCGAAGCCGACGCGCGCTACTCCCCCGCCGAGCTGGCCGCCCTGCGTGAGCGTGAGCTCGACGAGGCCCACGCCAAGGTCTACGAGTCCCTGCTGCACTGGGTCAAGTTCTTCCGCAACAACCCCAAGTACCCCCACGTCGGCTACGTGCGCCGCCCCGCCGACTGGCTCGACCGCGAGCCCCGGAAGGAGCTCTGCGCTACGGCTGCGAAGGGTCGCAAGCCGAGAAAGGCTCCCGAGGAGCAGAATCAGGATGGTGGCTCATGATCTATATAACGAGAATTCTTGGGAGGGTTTTCATACTCCCCTTTTTTATTTTCAAATTTTGGATAGCGATTTGTATAACAGGATGATAATCATAAGTGGCGTTTGAGAAGTAAGTTTATCGGGCTGAGAACAAAATTCTGCAATGCTGTATGTGAAATTGTGGATGGTAGAGGGAACTGAGAAATGGCGCCAAAATACAGTATGCAATAGCCTTCTATATGACCTTGGTTTCAAGCCCCTAAAGTGTGATCCTAGCATGGTGGTTACGCAATTGCTAAAAGAAAAGAATATTTAAAACTCAAGCAACATTATACCATTACAACTATTGAGTACTTTGTGAAATTAAGGGAATATATTAGTTACCCAGTTTCTCATCACATTAACATGAACGATCCAAAAAGGGGGGCCGAAGTAAATCGCTAAGCCATGTTATCGCTGATATTCCATTGGGGTATATATATTATCAAATAAAGACTAACAAAGACAGATAGAAATGAAATGAGGAACTCATGGGGTTTTCTTTTTTTTTTCTAGGACAGGGTAGCATTTTCCTTTTTTTACACAACAGAGAAAAAAGAAATAATGCTAGGTATGACACTTCTTATACAATAAGGTAAAATAATAAAAAATATGCAAAAAAACATCGACAAGAACACCCAGAACCTCTTTCTCTCCCCCCCTTTAACCCTTGGGTGGTCCCCCCAAATCCAGCGGGGGAGGGCATACTTTTTATCGTTATTCCATGTACAACACAAAAGGATATAAGCGCGTCGATTCCATTTCCCATCATTAAGTTAGAAACCATGATGACCCAATAAGGTCCATTGGTCGATAATAATAAAAAAGGCAAGTATCTAAAACAAGAACGTCCCACTCCAAACGGTGGCATCCATCTACAACAGGAACAGAGCCGCGGCCGCGATGGCGGACAGCAGACCCATCGAGCCCTCGATGCTGAGCGTCGACGAGCCGGCCGTGGCAACGGCGGTGCTGCTCGAGCTGCTGGCGGCGTCGCTGGTGCTGGTGCTGCCACCGCTGGTGGTGCCGCTGCCGGAGCTGCCGCTGGAAGAGCCGGAACCGGTGCTCGAGCCGGAGCCAGTGCTGCCGCCAGTGGTAGCACCACTGCTCGGGGCTATGTTGGCGGCAGCCTGCGCGGCGAGACCCTTGTATTGAGTGAGAGTGCGCGAGACGTTGGCGCCGGGGCTTTAAGGATTGAACGTTAGCTTTCGTGGTCTAGAGAATGATTTAGATGGAAGAAAAGAGCACACTCACTTCTCGTTGACGACCATGACCATGCCGTTTTGGCAATGCTTGCCCTGAGAGCAGTAGAGCCACATGGGCTTGGCGTCGGCGACCATGACGGTGTAAGTGGGGATCATGCCCATGGCCTCGCTGGCGGCGACGGGCATGTAGCCGGAGAACATGCCAGTGGTGTTGCCACCGACGCTCTCAGAGATGGGCACGCAAGGGTTGTCGAAGTTGGACTGGACCACGCTGTGGTTGCCGCCTCGGAACTGGAACTGGATCATCTCGCCGGGGTTGGCCTTGATGTTGTCGGGGCTGAAGATGAGCGAGCCGTTCGTGCTTCCCACCGAGACGACGTGGACGTTCTGAGCGGAGGCCAGGCCCACGAGGGCGGCAGCGGTAGCGGCTATCGAGAATTGCATATTTACGGTATTGAAAATAAGAAAGTGTCTTTTTTTTTTTTCCTGGCTTCGTTTTTTTTCTAAGGATTCGAAAAAAGAGCGTCGAATTTCCCCCAAGAGAACGTAGTAAAATAGTTGATAAAAAAATAACACTAAAAGCGACTCGCGCTGGGTATAGGACTGGCCTTTTTTGACGAAGATTAGGTGAAGAACTGAAAAAAAAGGAAGAACGAAAGAAAGGTGAATAGATGAAGATCCCAAAGAACAACCACAACGGAATTAGAGAAGAAGAAAAAGAGAAACGGCCCCTGACAGGAACGGGAGCAGCATGAATTTTAAAGGCCGGAAGAAGCGTCGGCCGGTAAGTCGGCAAGATGAAGGGATCGCCGCCTGGGCTCGTTCATTGCTCGTGTCTCATCATATGGAGGGACCAGGGTGAGAGGGGATCCCGAGATGTGAAGGGGGGAAGAAATCTATGAAACACGTTTTGACCGTCCACACGACCTTACTTTCAAGAAACGCCACCCAAACAACCCATACTACCGTGACTGCGCCAGGCGGACTCAGGTCCAGCCGACATTGAAGGCTTCTCCCCAGCTTGCTGTGCGCATCGGTTCATGGGTCGGCCGTGAACCCTGCTGAGATTAGCAGTATGGGGGATGGTACTCCAGATGCGAGATTCACTTGGCGACTAGGCGTGGATAGGCGCTATAAGAGTACAGTTATAGCCCAGGTGTGGCTTATTAGAGCTCAACCAAAATACCTGGTGTAATTGTACGCGAGCTGGTTCGCTTACCTAGCGAAGTAACCAAAATTTTAATTCCTAAGAACTCATCTCATTTGGTGTTGTTTAGTAAGAAAAAATAAAAAAAAAATTAATATTATTGTATTGTTCTATTTCTTCAGTCATGGCATGTTTAGTCAGTCTTATTACTAGTTTGCAAGTAAATAGCTAGGTTAGTTGGTATACATCGTGAAAGCTGCTACACTACAACGAATAAAAAGTTGGCTTGACAGTGAGGGAACCTGGTTTGACAGGGAGACCTTAATCCTGTTGATCGGGGCGCTTGAAGCCGAATTAAGGTTGTTCGACCGGGGTTCGTTCAGGGGTTAGGTCTGTTCAGGGGGTTGCCGGAGCACGGATGCGCTTCAGAACTGGGCCTATGCTACGCCTGCAAAACCAATCTGGTTTCACCCCAACTTCAGATCTCGACCAAGAAGCCCGAACAGGAATACTAAGCGAACGAGAGAGCCTCCTTTTAAGCCTCCATTAGGTCAGACGACAAGGCTTGAGCTCATCCACACATCCACAATCCTACCCAGTCACCAATACTCCCCCTACCTACCTAGCACGCGGTAAGAGCACACTCAATGTAACCTCTCTCCTCGTACCCTACTGCAAGGAAAATATCACGACTATTAGTTTAGGGTCTGTTACACGCCGAATCCTGAGGAGAACCTGTTTAGGCAAAAGAATGCCTCAATCTAGTATTTGTTCCACTCCGCGTCGATCTTAGAAACACATCTTGGCAGACACGAGACCATATCTTCGAGAACCTAGAAGACAAGGGCGTGGCAACAATTCCCCTCTCTTGGTCACAATCTCCTTTGAGTAATATTGATCTTGGTTTGTTTTAGGGCGGTTGTTTCTGGTTCAACCTAGTATGCGTAATATTGAGAACACACATACATATATGACAAAAGCCAAGCTAGCCAACTACTGCTGCCGCGTTTCTAATCAGGTTGGATCATGGATTCACGGAACATCAATATGTTTTGTGTATGATCCGCCCATAGATTTGCGTGCTTAGTGGCACAGCATGATGGGTTGGGTAATTACGGTCAGCTACCTGGTCTTCCCTTGCTTCGACAAACTGCCCTATACGAACCGAATACTATAGAGTGATGCCCATAGTCACCCTTTCAACTCTGTACCACGGTCGTGAGGCAGCCAGTGGTTCGATTCCATCTGTGTCGATGAACTGCCTTGTTCCTTTCCCAACTCTATAATGAATGCAGGTATGGAGAGCGGAAAACCGCGCCATTTTATGTACTCCCCGGGATCTGGTTACTCCGTAGATCACTGCCGGCAGTTCAGATCCGGAACTTCTAGTCTTCAACCTACACTTCGCGAATAGGTACAAGATATGAATCACGACAAATTGGCGATGCCAAATGCCAAGACGGGTGGCAGATCGGATCGGGGGGTGATCAGGAGTAAATCCTTATGCCGACAAGGCCAGCTACTTTGGCCTAGAAAGTGAAGGTGATCAAGTACTTCGGTTAGAAGCTGAATATGGCTGATGTTACAGTAATATCCTCTAGAGGCTCGACCCTCCGCACTTAAGCTTGGAATATAAATCTCTCGGTTGGAGCATTGGCATGGGACATATGATGCCTTTCTTGTGAATCAAATCCAGTCCTTACAATCTCGAGATGCTTGTTCTCAAGGCTTTGCAGACGGCATATGCGTATGGATCAAACCCATTTGACAGGCTCATAGATCAAGCAAAAGCTGTGGAGCAACCTTCTCTAGGTCCTCAACCTAACAGGCATTAGTCAGTCAGGATTCCCTACATTTCAAATCAAGGGCTTGATATCAATTGGTGAAGGTGAACTAACCTCTAGGAACCCTCCTTCTTTCTCAACAGCGGTTCGGGCAATGGCTTCCCGTACAAATATATCCATGTATTTGGCCACAGCTGCATTGGCGTCTTTAGAGATCCTCGTGCCATCCTTTTCGAAGAATTCGTGTAATATCCTCGTTAGAAGTTCCGGCGGTATGGTCTTCTGGGACTCTTGCTCGTCGTCCTCTTGTTCCCCTTCGTCCTCGTCTACCTCCATATCTTGCGATTGGCGCTTCCGCTGTGGTAGCTCTTCATCGGCAAATGGATCTTCGTTATTAAAAAACTTGCTTGAATTGGTGTTTCGTGAAGCTTGCGCCTTGGACTGATTGCGCGAGGAAGAAGCAGCGCTCTGGGTCTGTTTCGACGGTCGGCCAGCGGTAGAAGTACCTCGGCCGCGAGCTGCTGCTGTCGAGGATCCCTTAGGAGGCATGATATGGGGAGTATGGGTTAAGTGATGCAATAGTGTAATTGAGTCTGAAAGGTTAATGAATAAGTATTCTGAGGTGTCAAGTATTAAGGTTAGTTACTTAGTATACTTTAGAGTGATTGACGCGAACTTAAACTTGGGGAATTTAGGACGCGCTTCCAAAATTCAGCTGAAGGTTCTGAGCCCCGCGTCCCCACCTATTGGCTGGTACATGTATAGACCTAATAATGTGCCTAGGACACTTCCTAGGTACCTAGTCACATGATTTCAGCGAACCCTACTGGACTTCACATATCACATACTAATAATCATCACGACCTCAAGACCTTCTAGATATTTCGCAAAGACAAGCCACCTGCATTGAGAAATCTATAGTCGTATGCAATCGAAAACAGGTCGTAACAAAAAAAAATTTGTCGAATCCAGCGGAGAGGTAGGATGCAAGCAGAAAGAATACAGTCAAGGGAATTGCTTAGGTTCTAAAGTACAGCGGGTAGCCTAGCTGACGAGGCTCTAACAAAAAGCATCATCCCGTCTACCAGTCCAATCCGCAAATCAAGCTGTTCCAGAACGCCACAGCAATCTATGTCGATC
Organism: Camillea tinctor; assembly: GCA_022578605.1. NCBI lineage: Eukaryota > Fungi > Ascomycota > Sordariomycetes > Xylariales > Graphostromataceae > Camillea > Camillea tinctor. The sequence goes on from MU394052.1 coordinate 1,467,291, forward strand.
TGTGACAACCTTCCGCCGCAGCCTTCCATCACATCCGTTTTTATCAACTCCTTCATGACGAGGTCACCCATCCCGTCTACCCAATCATTGTATTATACCACCACTCCTCCCATGTCTATTGAGGTATGAGGGTATATTGGTTTAACCAGAGCCGCCCTTGAAGGCCTTGCCGAAGAGCAGGACCTGGAGCTGGTCGTAGATCGAGAGCACACCAGCACCGGCGACACCACGGAGAATGTTGGCGCCAGCACCCTTGAACAGAGACTTGACACCTTCCTTGGCAACAATCTGGCGGGCAGCATCGAGGGTACCGTTGTACTTGACGGCCTCACCTGAGGTCATCATCATACGACGACGGATGGTGTCCAGAGGGTAAGAGGCAATACCGGCACCAGTGGTGACGCACCAACCGAGAGCGAAAGAGGCAAGGAAGTTGTTCGCAAGAGGACCGATGAGGACGACAGGCTTGATGGAGTCGTACATACCGAAGTAGAGACCACGGTAGACAATGATACCAGCAACAGAGGGCATGAAACCACGGTACAGACCAGCAACACCATCGCTAGCCAGAGTCTTGCGGTAGACGTCAATGAGACCGTTGAACTGACGGTCACCACCCTTCTTGGCGTTCTTGGCGTCGTTGGCAAGACGAGTACGGGCGTAGTCGAGGGAGTAGACGAAGAGCAGAGAAGTGGCACCAGCGGCCTGTACGCATACATAGTTAGCACCAGCAGCACGAAGAGGGAGCGGGATAAAACAATATAGCAGGCCAAACTTACACCACCGGAAGCCAAGTTACCAGCCATCCACTTGGCGTATCCGTCCTTGTCCTTCTTGTAACCGAACATCTTCTTGAACTTGTCACGGAAGGCGAAGTTCAGGGCCTGAGTAGGGAAGTATCGGATAACGTTGGCAGTGTTACCACGCCACAGGGACATAACACCCTCGTCGGCTATGGTGCGCTTGAAGCATTCACCGATACCGTTGTACTTGCGGTCCAGACGGCCAGTCTTCAACATCTCGTCCTGTGTATCTTAGTTAGTCTCTGATCCATGCCTTGCCTCTGCTATCGAAACTATCCCACCCCGCCCAAGCATATAAAGCAGGGCTAGATATGGCTAGACAAGCTAGAGCTTCCTAGTATTTCAAGAACTGGTGTTTCTAGGGGGGGAAACCTACCTGGTTCTGGATGAGAAGCTTGACACGCTCGATGGGAGCGGCGGCGGTCTTCGAGACGGCGGCAGAGACACCACCCACTGGGATATCATCAGTATCAGATCAAAAGTGCCGAAATTGTCATAATAGCGCATCCGATATCGCAAATACGGAGGCACGATCATGCTCAGCAAGATCAGGACAGAGACATACTCAAGAAGTCCGCCAGGAAGGGCTGTATAGAAGGTGAATGTTAGCCATATTCAACACTACGGGTTACAGAAATGGTAAAGGTTGAGGGAAAAAGAAATAAGAAGAGAAAAAAAATATGAAAAATTCAGCCAGCCATCTAATCGAAAGCAAGGTCGCGGTGCAGACGAAATCAACTCGCATCAGGCCAGAAAAATGTCCAACATTGATCCCAAAGCCAATTGACGCTGCAAAATACGTGCGAAGGTAATACAGAGGTCTAGAGGGTGGTGGACGAGCAATGGAACCTCGTGCGAGGGAATTTGAGGAAGAGCGAGGTTTGGAGATAAGTAACTTACCGGCATGCCCAGGACCTTCTGATCAGAAGACATTTTGGTCTAGAGAATCAACGATGGTTTGACCTCTAAGAAGGAGTGAGTGGAGATTAAGAGGTGAATAGAGAAAAGAAAAAGATAGAAGGAGGTGAAAATGGATGGATGTTGCAGGTCGAGAGAAATATTTCTACTGCGACTGGGTCCGCAAGAGAAAGGATTTTTTTTGGGGGGGGAGGGAAAAAAAATAAAAAATTGCTGCGGGTAGCTGCAAAGAGAACAGCTTTTTCTAGCGACTCTTCCCGGATCCACCGCTAAGATAGCGTCCACTGGTGCGGTTGCCCCGAGACCCAAAGGGCGAAACTGCAGTCACGTGCGAGATGAACGCCTATTTTTTCAAAAACATCTACCAATCGTTTTCTCAAATTCACCAAGGTCACAGGGTTAAGCTTGGTTACAGAGGATGCGCTGGGTTGTCTCTGAAGTGCTAAGTTACTAAGTCCTGGTTTCCAAGGTTGTCTGTGCTAAGCATATACATGTGGCCCGTGCATGGGTACTCACCGGACAATATCGGAATCTCAAAGCTTAGCACGTAAGAAAGGGAAGGTGTGCGTTGCCCTAGGTAAGAAGTAAGTACCTCACTACTATGCCCGAATACTACTACTGAGGTTTACTCGAAGATTCGGTACATACCAACCTACAGATTTAGTACTGCTACTGCTACCGCTACTGCTACCTGTAGCCAAACGGATTGGACAAAATAACCCGAACGAACCTGTTTTTTTGTGACGGGTTTTATTCAATTACTCTACTTCTCCGCGAGATCTAACCCGTGACCCCATGATTTGAGATAGATGGATATAGATCTCAGTACCAACATCTAGTGACCTAAGTTAGTACCGTACCTAAGCACAAAGATGAAATAAAAATTATTTCACCGTTATTTGCAGATCCTACTGGGTTATCTTACGTCGTTACATACACAACCTGACCTGACTAGTACCTAACTCCCTACTGCCAGTCTATAGGTACCTAACCTAACATAACTTACATGTAGGTGCTAACTCTAGTAGGTCTCTCTGTACCTAGCCCGGCACCACCGTCTTTTCGGTAAGTCAGGCCGGTCAAAAAAAAAATCGCATCCACATTCACAGGTTATCTCCAGGATTCCCAGGTACTTTTAGTCCAAAAGCTTCCCCCCAATCTAGGCTATCATTTGAGGTCTTTCTCTGTCTAGTCTGTCCGCTCCCCCGAGTCAAGATTTCGGCTTAACAAAGCAGATCCGGGTTGCCTACGTCTGCTGCGGTTTGCTTGTTACCTCTTACATAGGACTAGAACACACTCGCACACGACTTATACCCGCTTTTACCTATCTCCATAATCTCTACGTGCTTAAGTCTCGTGCCCCATATAGACATCACCAAGGGAAAAAAAAGTATTTACGTACATATATGTCACAGCATAAACCTACAGATTTATACCGCCATGTAATCTACTCTGTAGGGATGCTACTTACTTCGAATCAAGTACACGACAAATTTACGTAAATCGATTCATACCGCCTCTTGAATCAAGAGAAATCCCCTTTATCATGCACCTGCAGCAGCCGACTTGGGCGGCACTACATAACTGACTTTCTGTTTTTCAGGCGGCAAATCCAATTCCATCTCAACCTGAGGGGTATATTGATCTCACCAAATCCTCTCCAAGGTTAGGACGATCCGTGGTGGATTAGGTAGGCAATGTTAGGGTTTAGATGCACCCCCTTTTGAGACTACCCACGCAGATTGAGACATGTCTGGTACATACAGTACTAGGTTAGTAGGTTAGTGCAGAAGAAATGCATCAATCCAAGTCAGAATGAACCTTATGTCAGTGTCCTTTAGTGAACATGGATCAACTTCTTTTACTTGGATACACTCTGGTTGTCCATTGGGTGAGCCCAAGCCAAATACCACCCAACATAGAGTTAATAGTCAATACTTACCTGGTAGGTACAGTGCCCTATAAGCATGCAAGTACCAGTTCAATTATCACATATACCTAGGTATATAACGTGATTACATGTATACTAATAGATATATCTATATCGTATTAGATGAGAATAGACATAATCCAAAATGATACGTTAAAATAGAATATTAGAGATACAGGTGCAATATGAAGTTCTTTGTTGCCAAGGTGCCTGTCAATTTACTACTATAGATGATGATGGACCTGCTTAACATTTGGCTTTGCGGCGAAGATCACTTTGCAATATAAAACCAACCCTATCGCAATATAGCCGTTCCGTACGATGCAGGACCTTGTCGTCGACGTTCACCATGTGCCACTTCCCGGTGCGAGACTGTTTTGTACGCAGAACTCAGGGTATTTTTTTTTATTCTGACCCCTATCTGAAAGCAGCTGAAAAGCTCTTAACCGTGACCATCCCAATGCTACGCCGAGGATCAAATGCCTGAATCCATCATATCCCATCCGCGAACCACCAGGTCCGTCAAACTCTCGGCAACCGAAGCCATAATTTTTTTCATTGTATCGTGAGAATTGATGGTTTAGTCCGAAGCACCGACGGCCCGGGCTGCACATAAAAGGGTCAGTACGTCGTCATCTCTCGCCTAACAATCTCGGGTTCTTCGACATACTGTAGATCTTCATCTTGCTGTGCGTAACGACGGGCTTGATCTGGCCCTTCTCCTCGAGGTCCTTCAGGCACTTTCGTGCGAGCGAACCGTTGATCTTTAGTCTGTCGACGAGGGTAGCGACGGTGACGAGGCGGTACGACTGGACATCCTTGTAGAGCTTCTCGGAGGTGGTCTTGTCAAGCATAACAGCGTGCTGGGCCTTGTCCTTGACTGAGTTCGGGGAAAGAGAGAACAAAGTTAGCTATAGTCCCAGAGATAAAAGTGTTCGCATTCACGGGTTCGTCGTCATCATGGCTTCGGCGAACGTCCGTTTGGCGAGATTTCGGTAGGTAACTTGCCTTTGCCCCTGTAAAATAAAAATGTTAGCTGCGATGATCAATTCGAGAAGACAGTTGCAGTATTACTGCAAGAAATGTTACATACTTAGACCACTTCTTCTTCTGTTTCTTCGCACCGGTCGCTGCGGGAGCCATTTTGTCGATGTTCTGCTGTCGGTGTTGCGGGAGATGGGATGTGTGTGATGATGGAGGGGCCGAAAATAATTGAATTTTAGATTTCAATGGTGTTCGCTTCAGCGTTGTGGGCGCAAATTTCAAATCACGTGACTATATTCACTGTGGCGAAGTAACGTGGCACTGTAAGATCCGTGTGCATTCAAGTATAAAAGTGGACCGTGCACCATCAGTCCTTGAGATACGTACCTATGTACCTAGGAATACCTAGTTGTAAGTCATATGGACCTACTTCGTATCTAACTCGGTTCTCCAGGACTGTTACTACTGTAAGGTTTTATAAACCAGGTATTTCGAAATGCATTCGCATTGCTAACTACTCTATTATATAACTTTGAAAAGACTTAACTAGCAATAAAACGCATCGCGAAATACCTCGAACGATGAACTACCTATCAAGTATGACGGACGATCTTATCTAGACTCTAGACTCCAGGCTCTAGTAGAGATATCTGCAAGCTGCATAACCTATGTAAGAGCTGGCGTCTTTAATCCTTCTAGCTACTTATTTCCTTCATCTTTCTGAGATTTCTTGTATGCAGCACTGTAAACAGCATCCAGAAGAGCAACAAAATACTTGATGCGAAGAGCCTTGCAAACCTGTCTATTCAGCTGCCGGGTTTCAGGTTTCCCGTTTCGCCTCATAGCTTCGGCGTGCAAGATAATATGAATCCCACTATCCTGTTCCGATGCTGCCTGGCAGTCAACTTCATGGACTTCATGTATATTAGCACGATCTATGGCGCAAGAAGATAGCAATGACAGAACAGTCCTCAATCTGTCCTTACCCCCTGCAGGATCCAGGAAGGAGATAGAATATTTTCCCTGAGCTATCGTGGAAGTGACGCATTGAACAAGCACCCATCCATTATTTATAAACAATGGGATTTGAATACCGTAGTGTTTCTCGAGGGTCAACTTCAAATTCGCCGTTTTGGGGATATCGTCCTCACCCATGATGGCCCAGTTGCCCGCCAAATCTCGCCGAATCAAATATTGAACAATATCCTTCCCGAGATTCCCGCCCATGAACTGGATCAATTCTTTTGGTAGTAATGTTGTGTTCATATCTAATCGTAACGGTTTTAGAGGCTGAACAAATGCAAGTGAAGACTGCTCAGGGTGCTCGATGATATAGGAGCGATCCAATCCCCGGAGGTGAACCACGGTGGGTGTAAGACCGTGTTTGATGCAATGGGAACTCAGCAGAGATCCGAAGTTTTGGGCTAGTATGTCGGAACCTCCCAATTGCTTGAGTAGAGCGTCCCCAATTTCAGCTGCCATAGACCTAAAGAACTCCCCCAGTGAAGTTGATTGGATTATGTTAATCAAGGCCTGCCAAACGTAGGGAAATTTATACATATTGAAAAATGTTTCCTTCGTATGATGAGTGAGCTCGTAGAACGGGAATAGAACAAGAAAGTTCAGACCCCCAAAGGCTTCTTGCATTGCCGACATTCCCTCGCCGAGCTTTAGGATATGTAACCACTTTTTCGTCTCTGATACTGATGCGTGTTTTGACTCCCTTTCGCTTTGCTTCATTCTCTTCTCCATCTGGGCGAATGTAGTACATGTACTCCATTCTATACTCTCTTCAAGTGACCCGGCTCCCGCTAGGCCCTTACGTTCCTCCATCAGTTTCTTCATATGTTCTTTGCATTTCTGGAAACATCTGAAGGATATGATGGCTTGCAAGACGTGATCCTCGGTAGAAGTTACTGCTCTATTCCATGATATGATTATGTCTTCTATATTTCGTGGTTCCCTGTAGACCGAGATCTTACCCTCTTTCATGAGAGAGAACATCTTTCTAGCCTGGAAATAGAGGTAGAATGGGTTTAGAAGCTTGGAGAAATCGAGAAGACCCGCGATCATCTTCTTTCGCCTTTCGGTAACATCGAGTTCGTTCACCAATGGCATAACACTGCATATCTCGTCTTTGGTAATGAAGGTCGGAACCCAGATTCCCAGGCGAGATAGCCCATACTCAAAAGTAGTGCTATGCGTTAGATATTCGCCTAGACTGGGGTGGGTATCTGATTTTGCGATGGGGTCTGCTGCCGATGGCAGCTTTAGTAGAGATATATCATTCGATGTATCATTCGGTTTAGAGAGTGTACGAGACACGGATGCTATCTTTAAGTCCTGCTTGTAAGTAAGCCAATTGTTCTACCTATTGACTAGATAGTAGCAAAGCATGGATATGACAAAGTTACCTGTTCCTTGGAGCTACCTCCCTGCTTGGTCTGGTTAGTAGTAGCGAATAAAGACACCCGGAAATGTTCGCTTAACTTCTGAAGCACATCTGCGCATAGACGTTGGTAGATTGTACTGCTATCTGATCTACTTTCGACCATAGATAAGATGTTAACCCCATGGATTTCATCGAATAGCCTGTTGAGTATGTCCTGGCGATCCTTCCTCAACAATATATGCTCTACGACTTCATCTACCTCCATAGATGGATCACTGAAGGGAGAATTCTCTTGGCGTGCCATAGCGTTATATACCCATGGGTTTGGACAGTACTGGATATAGAACTTGTTATGTCAGTAGATGTACTTGATAGTAGGTATTCGCAGATGTCACTTCGTAAGAGCACTAGGTAATAGATGCTTATCGGTGATGAACATCGAGTCCCGCACTAAATTATGAGTCGTAGGTGATTTTTGTTAAGATTAGAATGAATATGCATTCGGAAGTGCGCATAGTGAACTTGAACCTGGCACATTATGTGATCAATCCATTGCCTATTTAGACGACCAATGAGTAATTAATGGCGAATAGTGGAGGAAAGACTGACTACTGGTGGTATTAGGACCGTCATCAATGCATATGGAGTTTGAATCCTCCTTAGGGCACCTCTTAGTAGTATATGAATTATTATGTGGGGTTTTGAGATATTCAGGGAGTATGAAATTGTAGGGTATGAATTATGTGGACGTATGAGTAGCTGGAAAAGATACACCCCCAAATATCTGAAAGGGATCTGAGGACTGCGAGTCCAAATTTGTCTACGCTACTTCCAAGTGTTTGGTGTTGTGTGCTTGTGGGAAGGAGGCATATCGTGATTGCAGTTAATAGTTACTTAGGTATGTGTAAATAGTGTGATTTCATTTTTATATCGAGTATCGTTAACCTTTCGTCGACCCGAGCAAGAGCGTTTCTGCTATTATATAGTGCGTCTCCGGTAAGGATGTAAATTTTAGTTTATATATGGCTGGTTCATCTGACGATATAAATTCTTTTAGCTATTACGTACCTCAAAGTCGCGATATCAAGTTACCGTCGGAGGTAGTAGTAGAAGATAAGCTTTCAAGGTAGGTAACATTTTATGGAAACATTTATGCACTGCCACATTACGACAGCCACGCAATTGCCATACGCGTGCTGCATACTTGCCTACAATAGGTTGGCTGCAACCTGCAGTGTGACCTACTTCTCCCCTTCAGCCCCTCCAGGGATCCCCCTGAAGCCACTGCAAGCCCTCTGCAAAGTTACTGCAAGGTCCTGCACAGCCAGACAGCTTAAGTGGATCCGCGTCTCGGACTTGTTAGTCCCTGAAAATGCAACTCAGAACTCTCAGAACTCTCAGAACTCTCAGAACTGAAGTCCCGCTGTCCCCGTCGTCGTCACTTACAACTAAACATTGTTTTTTCCCCTCCCACTTCTTTTCGTGATACCTCAGGTCCACTACAACACGTACTTAAACCCATTGTGACGGCAGATCGGGTATTATTGAAGCATGTAATAAATGTGTTCTAATCCTCCGTCTCAACAATACCCTTTCTCTCCATCTGTGTCCAGCCTGTGTCCAGCGTAAAAAGCAAAAACCCCCTCTCCTGATCTATTTTCAGTCGTCTGAGCAGGAGAGGAGCCAACAATGCCGGGCCGTCACGATGCTCTAGGGCTCTCCCTACGTCGGTTTGCCCCTCGTCGCATTTCTTTACTCCTAGTCGGCCTTGGCTTATTTGCCTTGTTTACCCTCCTCTTCACCTTGCCCGGCGCAATACCTACTAGTCCGAGTCTTTCGAAATCAATCGCCGACCACAAATTCTCTATACCTAACTACAGGGACAAGTTCTCCTCGAGCATCTTGAATCCATTCAGACCCGCTGCACATGCCCCGCCCGAGCAGAAAAACTCGACCTACGGTGGAAGTTCGTGGTATTCGAATTGGAACTGGAGAAGTCCCTTTTCCTCCTCTATCACCCTAGACGAAAATCGATCGCTTCTTCCGCCCCTGAAAGATCGGCCTGCTATATACTGTTACTACGACACTACTATCGAACGAGATGCTTCTATAGCTAACGCCGAGAGCGCTCTGCTCCTAACCTGGAGACGAGCATGGTGGGCACAAGGGTTCAAGCCGGTTATACTTAGCGCGGGAGAAGCTATGAACAACCCGTTATACGACGAACTTCAGAGACTAGAAATGGAACCCACCCTGAAAAAAGATCTCATGAGATGGCTCGCTTGGGAAAACATGGGGGGTGGGTTGTTATCAAGCTATCTACTACTCCCAATGGGCGCTCGCGAGGACCCGCTGTTATCCTTCTTGCGAAGAGGAGAGTATCCGGCTCTGACAAGATGGGACGGCTTAGATGACGGCCTATTTGCCGGTTCTAAGACCGTGATTGCGGATGCTATTACCAAGGCTCTTCGAGAACCCCTTATAAAAAAAGCCAAGGACCTAGTTAGTGCAGTCGCTGTTGAGACGTTCCAGGTCGATTTGACCCACCAGTCCCTTGCACTTTACGACACCAAAACCCTCGAGAAGACATACAGCAAGGTCTCGGAAAAGATGGCAAAAGACCGTGCTGAAGGCCTACAGAGTCTAAATCTTCTCATCAACGCTCATCTTCATAGCACTTGGCTGGGTTTATTTAGCAAGGGCATCGCTGTGCTCAAGCCTCTGCCTGCCCACACGACTATCATAGTTGAGCATGCACTAGAACTTGCGACTAGGCTCGCTACCTGTGGCGACACGCCAATGCCATCTTCGTGTCCTCCAAACATACCAAAGTGTACGCCTTGTAATCCTTCACGCCCTATGAAGATTACAATGCCAGGAAGCTACCTCAACCGCACCGATATCTACACTATCGGTACTGTTCCGCACCCTTACACCTTGCACACGCTCGACTCTCTTCGTGACACCATAGATATTACCTGGATCCGGCGGGATACGGAACGCGATATGTGGCTTTATGCTGTCTTTCAGGAACTCCTCGGCAAGAGCATGTCCGGATCTGCCCGTGTAGTCCACTACAAAGAAGCCGTAGCTGGTGACTTCGCGACGTCTCACACTATTTGGCTTACTGCCGAAAAAGAGTCTTTGCCGCACGATTTGGATTGGTGGTTCGGCTTCGAGATACCGGAGATCGATGCCGACGATGATAAGCACAAAATCAAGCCGCAGCGGGAAGGCCCAGCGCCTAGCGAAGACGACCTGAAGCGAGAACCGGGGCTGCTGAAAAGAGCCCGGGATGTGGGGGCGGCTGATTCGGGTCCGGATGTGAAGCTCCGCGATGCCATGGAGGCGTGGAACTTGGCCGACACGGAAGCTTGGCGGTTCGCTAGGGCGTTCCTGGCACGAGCCAGGGTCGAGAGACTAAAGTGGGAGGAAGAGGAGAGCAAGTACGCTGGCGGTGCCGGCAGCGATAAGGACGCTCTGCAACAGACCAGCAGTAGCAGTTGGTTGCGATGGGGAGACGATGATGACGACGATGAAGACAAGGATTAGATCTCTGGAAACCTTTTTGGGTATCGAAAGGGGTCTTCGATTATTGATTTTTATGACGTGCATTTGATTCTCGGACTAGCATGGAGTTTGCGATCGGTGGGCTGTTTTTAGGGGATTAGACTAGATCCTACTCTAATAAGATACGCATAACACTACAGCCATTGAGCGTATCTCGTTTCCGAGGAGCTTGCAGAAAAGTGCACGACTGAGTGTAATTTTGACATTAAGTGTTCCCTCGCGCCAAACTTCCTCTAATGAATGTAAGCGGAGGCAGAGCACTCCAGGGCTAGCTACCTATCTAAGGGGATGGGGATATACTGTTGAAGAATACCCCCGAGACGAATTGAAGACGGCAAGTGTTGAGACTTGTTGGGTGAAGGATCATATCGAGTATAATGTTAACACGAAATCAAGGAAAGAAAAAGAAAAAACTTCAAGACAAACCCCCTTTTCCTGCTTCTTCTCCCCTCTCCCCCCCCCAAGACCCTCCTTAAACCACAACCGTATCCCCACCCATCTCCCCGCTCAGCTCCCGCGACGTCGCGCCCCGCCTCGTCAGCCCTCCTCCCGCCTCGGCACCAGCACAAGCGCCGCCGCCAGAGGCCCGTCCGCGTGCAGTCGAGCTCGCGACGTAGGACCGCAGCGCCAAGCGCGCGGCCTCGACGACCTTCTCGGCGTGTGCGAGGGCGTTGCGCAGCGCCTGGGTGGTAGTATCGTCGTCGTCGGCGTCACCACCATGTGCGATTGCGGTTGTGGATGGGGGAGGAAGGACGGCGTTCCCGTTCTGCTGCTCTTCCTTGAGCTCGTGGATGTGCCCGTTGAGCCAGGTGCCCGCGAGCTCCGCCGGGGTCATGTCGCGGGCCCCGGCGATGCGGCCCCGGCAGGAGGGGGCCCCGCAGAGGCAGTCGAAGGGCTGGGCCATGGACCATTCGGTCGAGGGGTAGAAGAACTAGGGGGTGGGACGTGCGTGGGGCTGAGAGTGAGCTAGATATAGGTTTTTTTTTTCTCTTTCTGGGTTATGTTTGGGAAGAGGGGGGGAGAGGAATAGGGATATTATGACCAAAGGGAGAAAGGAGAGGTGGTGACCAACTGTGAGCTCATCGCCGGGTTTGAGGCCCTTGGGCCCGGCGATAATGTTGAGGTTTGCGGTGTCGAAGATCTATATGCATTTATCCATTGCAAGCAAAGTTAGTGGTTGTTTTATAGTAGATTATCTTTCGTAACGTTGGAGAGGAGGCTGCATCTTCTCTCTCTCTCTCCCTTTTAAACTCCCTTTGGTAGAAAACAGAACCGCGACCTTTTATTCTTATCCAAGGGGCAGAGTCTAGGGGCTGTGCTTACAAGAGAAGGCTCGCATGAATGATTCTTCATAAAGCGACAATTAGCAAAGAAATACTTAGGTTAATTACGTGCATGTATTTTAAAGCAGATTAAAGATACTTGGGAGCTTAAGGAGAGGTTTCTAGAAACGGGAATGCTTTTTACAACATTCTAATGAACTAGAGGAGTATGCTCATGGCACATCCAAAGGGAGAATCCCAACAATTGCCGTGGCTACATACGATATATAGTAGATCGCTGTTCAGGTTGAGGTGCTGGGCGCGCCCACACTGAACAGTTGCGTATGTAGGCGCCTCGGCTAGAGTGCACGGTGGGAAGTCCATTTTTGCATATAAGCCAAATGGCGGCAGAGACACCTTAGAGAGACTCTTAGACGTAAATTCGCGATCATTAATTATGACATCCTGGATATCCGGGTGCGATGGTTGCTGCCAAGTGGGGGTCAACGGTGCCATTGTGACTGGATTTTTGTTTCCTTTGAAAGTAATTCTGTCTGTCTTGTCTATCCCCAAGGGAATGTCTGAATGTTAGTAACCTATTTCATTTAGAGAGTTCTTAAGAACTCACATCACTAGTTACCAACTTTGTTAAAATACTAAGTGTATTGTATTGTATATGTAGAAGACTCTAGATATACGGCGGAGAATACAAAAGCAAACAGATATCTAAGGTCAATGTTACAGGATTCCATAGTATTCAACATATACTATATACCCTGTCTAATGTCCCCCCTCTCCTCTTCGATTCTCCTCCTTCCTCCTCTTGTCTCCTCTCGTCCGAACTGGAAAAACTTGCGGATTAACAACACTAATGACGCAGGCAATACAGTTCTAAGCATCGCGCTGTCTTCACTACCAACCATGTAAACAGTCCCATGTGATCTTGATCAACGTCTCACACGCGGTTGTGGGACTTCGGTTAACTATAGCCTAGCGGGACCGAGACTGAGGGGTTTGCGGAGGCCCGTACCTTTTATATTTTAAGCAAGTTCAGTCTAGTCCCTGATGAGCCTGTAAGAAGCCAGAATCGGATAACCGGACCAAGCCCAGAACACGCTACTGAAGCCAAATTCTATGCAGGGGGTTACCAGTTAGCAAGCAACCTTGGTTGTCTCCTGAGAGGTCCTAGGAACCCCAGATCGAGTTGAGACGCTATTCGCATTTGAACTTCGTAAAACATACTGGGGACCCGGTTGCTCAGTCTGTGCTCGATTCTAATCAAACAAATGAAAAAAAAAAAGGCCAGGCCTAGAATCACTCGAGTTTATGAGAATATTGCAGAAATGAGAGTTGAAGAGGCACGATTGAAACTATATATAGGTACAGAGGATATCATGTAACCTATTAGTATTAATAATATCTAACATAGGTATAACTGTTCCAATGCCTACTACATATTGATGTATGTAACCTACTAGGTTAGTAGTTCCAAGCCAAACTAGACTTGTCGGTACATTAAATTCACTGGACCGGAGTTTTGTACTAATGGCTATCGGAGAATAGGAAAATAAAAAAATAAAACGAAACAAAACAAAACGGCTAAGCATTTTCTCGGTTGTTTAATGAAACCGCAGTTGACATCAATATCACGTATATCCTATTAATGTGATGATTATACTACCTTAGTAGTAACCCTTTCGTCTTTTTATCGTAGGACATATCTTCTCTAGTCACCTAGGTGATCTAGAAATATTTATCGGTATGTATAAAGCGATTTTGCATTTAACCAGACTATGTTGTTATTCTTGGAAGCGTGATTACTTATATACACGGTCTGTCCATCTAATCAATCGGCACTTGGCCGCATGTTTATAGACGGGCTTATGTACAACTATAATGTATAATATTGAGGTATATATATATATAGCTGGTCGTAGATAATGACGCATCGACCTATTGGTGAATCTATAGCTCAGCCCTATGTAAGAGAATTCCAGTGTTACGGATTTCCGCTAATGCAACCAGTTGGGTTTTATTTGCTCTATAGAATCGTTCTAGAAGCTTGGAACCGATAGAACCAGGTAACTTTTTCCAGGTCTCAAGGTGTTATTGATAATTAAACTCTGCATGTCCACCCTGATAACATGCACCGAACTTTCAACTTAGCTGACAAACTCCTCCACATACACAAGGCGAGCTCCATGTAGGCATTCGTACGGAATTTATGCATGTAAGCACTTGCAGATGTACAAAGGGGTTAGAGCGGACATCGAACTATCCCCAGGTACCTCTCTTATGCAGCTCCAGTAGTCACAAGTGGTTTTGCTTCCAATTCAGCCTGCCGTCACACGTGTGATATATTCCTTGTGAGCAATGAACTTTGATCATCACATATCAACCTCGCGTCTAATCCCTGTCTCGGCCCGGAGCTGGCGAGAATGCGCCGTGGATTGCTTACATTTACTTCTCGTTCTCTGCACGAGAAAGGCACAGATGAATCGTCTCTCGAGAATCTTGTCTCATGTCGCTGCCTGCGCTGCATTTAAATAGGGTATTTTGGGAACAGCTGGATAGTATTGGTTCCTGTATGCAGGTTGAGCCTCACCTTATTTGTAACGACAGCGTCATATAAATCAGAGCAAAAATGAGATTGTGTTTCCGTCTTCTCGTGCCCTTCTTTTCTCTTGTGGCTGGGGGAACGAAAAGTGTTAGACAGGCAGATAATGTCACCACGGGAAACCCTCCACCGCTTGGCGTGTATGTGCCAGTACCAACCTTTTTTGTAAGCCAGAACGCATCGAATTATAACCCCATTGCCGCACCCGTGGACATCAACACCCAAGTTGCGTATTCTCTATACCTTGCAAAGGCCGGCATCACTGGATTGGTCTTATTTGGAAGCACAGGGGAGGCAATACACGTCACGAATGACGAACGGGTCAGAGTGATATCGGCTACCAGGAAAGCCCTCGATGAAGCAGGTTTCGAGGAATACCCCATAACTGCGGGCACCGTCACCCAAATATTCGACGAGACGATTGCCCAGCTGCAATCTGCCAAGCAAGCTGGTGCACAATGGGGTGTCTGCCTGGTACCTGGTTATTTTGCTGCGGCTACCTCGCAAGAGGGTATTATCGACTGGTTCACGGCCATAGCCGACAGGAGCCCCTTGCCCATAATGATGTAAGTATGACATAAAGGCCATTATGTTACTGATGGCGACTGTTCGAGATTGCTCTTTTTCCTGGGAACGAATATCCCTCTTACTGGCGTAGAGGGGGTTGTTAGAGATCTAGACTAGCTTCGTGTGCCTTGCAGACTCACAGGCACCCCTAGAAACCTCGTAAAGAGTTGCACACTACCGTATTACATCACTGCCCTAGTAAAAAAAAGATAGTATGATGTGGGGAGCGGATATTCTCGTCTTAAAGAGGCTTTATCAGAAACGGCGTCTCACTTACTAATACCTTCTACCCTAGTTATGACTACCCAACGGTCTCGAACAATATCAGGGTCACCCCAGCTACATATGCTGAGCTAGCCAAGCACCCTAACATTGTAGGGGCTAAGTTGGCGCATCAAGATCTGTCGTGGCACGCCCAGATTTGCTCAAATCCGTCAATCGACTATACCCACTTTCACCCCTATACTGGCCTGGGTCAACAGTTACTACCTGCGGTGGCAGTCGGCGCTACCGGCGCTGTCGACGTGGTCTCTGCTTTCTTTCCTAAGTCAGTGGTGCACTTGTATAGTCTGATCAGCAAAGAGCAACCAACAGTGGACGAGATCAAGGCGTCGAAGTTGTTGCAATACAAAGTCAGTGCGGTGGGAGAATTCGCGAACAAGTGGAGCATCCTGGGGATCAAGGAGGCTATTAGCCGTTTGAGGAACTTTGGTGATCGGGATGGCGTGCGACTACCATTGTTGGGCACGATTTCCGAGGAGGAATGGGCGAGCTGGCGGGATGTTTTCGAGATAATGGAAGAACAGGAAAATAGTCTGTAGGTCCAGGTAGGGACCGACCCGGTACGGTATTCATCGAGACCTCAACGATCCACCTTGGGTGCGTCTACCTATCTAACCTAGACGTGACACCATGTATGTGATGTGCGTATAGATAGTATAATGCGATGGAGATGGCATGCTTAGCTGTGCATGTAGATGATGTCGACTCTTGCGCACCTTACTAAGATCGTGATCGTCTCCTCTTTCTAGCGTCCGCTGTGCTGATCCAATAATGAGTCAGTACCTTTCCATGCCTATCATTATAGACACATGAGATCAGACGTATGTAGTAATTGGGTAGCTGCAAACCCTGTTGAATTATTTTAACAGTTTTGGGGGTTTCCTTTTTTTTTTTTTCCATTTCCCCTCTGTGTGAAGTGGAGATGATGAAATATGTAGTACTTAAGTAAATAGGAAGAGAAGGAAGAGAGGATTTGACTTGCTGTGAATGAATGGAGACGACTAAAAGTGCTGGCGGAGCAGTCTGTGTAACCTGCAGCTAACATAACTCATCAAATAATTCCAGATCTGGCAGTTTTTCGATTACCTAAGCCACAACTTTAGATAACCTAATAACTTAGTTTCCAAGGTTTGTAGCCCGCAACCCGTTCCTACTTAGCCACAGACGCCACATATCTTAACCTACCTTAAACGTTTTCCCATGATGCCTTCAATGTTTATTCTACTACGTTACCTTTACATCTCGAGATACATAAATAAAACATCGACCTATCATTTTGATTGTTATATAATAGTTTCATCCATTACAACTTAAAACTCGCCAACCTCTATTTATCTCTTATCTTTTTTCTTTTAAGGAATATGGCTGGTGATCGCCCCCTCCCATGCTACCCAAAAGATGGCAAGGCCTATGGCGGATGCTAGAAAAAAAAACACTCAAGCGACAGCGGGAATCCACAATCATTTAGCTTGGTGCTGACAGGCTTCACCATCCTGGTCTTTTTTTTTTCCTGTTGTTTTTTTTTCTCCTTTAAGGAAGCACGGTTGACAGGCGTGACGTGCATTTGCTCCGCCGATCATGTGGAGATCCCGCCTGAAACCTCACTTAGCTTCATAGACGGTCAGCTGGAAGTGGGATACATGGCCGTGTCTGCGAAGAATATTTTTTGCTCATGTGGTCAATCAGAAACCGGTGTTGGGATATACCGGGTTAAGGATATGATCTTTTAGCCATCTGAAAATGCGGTCGAGCTTCTCCGAAACTACCAGATAGGCCACCCAACCCTCCTCGTACCACTGTGAGCCTAGCAGGTCGTGCCACTGGGGGTTGACGAATTGCTGCTGCGATATCAGCCTTGTTTGATGCATGGGACCTAACGCTTCAGACGTCATCCAGACGCTATGGGATAGGGCATAGGGTGCGTGCGACAGGTCGCAGCAGCGCAAGTCCTGCCAAACAACGTGGGGAGGGAAAGGCAATGGTGGTAGATGTCACCCTTCAAGTCATGTCCACCCCCCGAGCATTTCATGCCGAGACATGGCCTAGGGTAATTAGAAAAAAAAAACTGCCAGTCGCACCAATAGTCTAGGGTCCCTGCTAGCACAGTACACACAAGTAGCTCATGGAACATTCTCTGTTCAAGGTTCTATCTCTTCTGTGACGCTCCGCTCCGCTCTCGCACCTTGCACAGCCGTGCGCCGAAGACCCAGACGCCAATGCCAGTCTAAGCGAGAACCCCTTTGGAAAAGTCGCCGTCGTCTTGTCGAGCATCAAAACCCGTCAGAAGACCTACATTTCCTTGCTAATGGACCACGTGGTCAGCGAGTAACCGAACCCATACCCACTCTAAGTTGTAGGTATCAATTGGGCGCATGTCACCCAATCCGGCGGGACGTTTCGACCTTGGGCTTGACCTACTATCTAGGGAAATGGGATTTCAATATTTGTGGATGATGGATGGATAGATGTATGGTGTGGGGATGCTGATGTGACGATGTTTCGTAGTATGATGCTGATAAGGAGTCCCCTCCTGGTGTTCTGTTCTGCTACCTTGCTAATTTGAAATTCACGACCATGGCACACATAAGAGGGGGAGAGCACTCGCATATCGGATTTTTTGGTTTAGTCCCCCATCCTCTTCATCTTCCAGCCATCTCTCCCATCGCCCCCTCAACACTACCCCATCTTTTGCTGCTGTTCCTTCCGGCCGAACAAAACTTTTTATTACGACGATCAGGATGATGATCCTCTCTTATAACCAACATATCCGGCTTGGTGATTCCCCCTTGCCATTGAATAGCTCGAAGGAAACCGGAGGCCACAAGCCCGAGCCAGCGCCTAGGCCCGAGCCGCCAACGCCGAACCCGCCCGGACCCGATAACGGTCGCGCCTCATTGATGTGATGGATTTCCTCGAAGTTTCGGCCCTATATGAGGATTTGGTTTATGAAGAATAAGGAGGACCGTCGCTGCACTGATGGTTGTAAGTTAATAAATCTAACCATCTCGTCCTGCCCGTATTTACTGCATCAAGAAGACGCTAATATTGAGATCGATAGCATCAAATGTTAAAACATCATGAGAATTCATGAATATCACGGCCCAGGAGCCATTGTCAGTCTTACCAGGCAGTATGATTCTCATCTCCGTGGTTTTAGACGGAATTGCTCGGGGATTATCCCTAGCTGCATATATTCTATCTGCTGCTCGTTGCTTGTTACGGGGTGGTTATTATCGTTTACTCTTCGTCTACCTATCTCTCAGCCCTCACTCCCTTTGGTGGCCTCCTCTCCTCACTCTGATGTATTATTGTATATGGTGATGGCGGATAGTATTTAACCACAGTTAGCTTGGCTGTAGGGTAGTGCTCCTCGAAGATTATAGAAATGGAGCTCAATAATCCTCGCCCAATGATCGTTCGTCGGAACCGTAACAATACCAATTCTCATAGCCGTCATCTCTATATTCGAATCTGGCTACGTAATACCACTCATTACTTTTCTCTTACCTTGAGTTCGTCTAGTCTTGTACCCCCACATAACCCCCTCGCCCCTAGCCTAACCTAGTAGATACCAAACTAAAGGTTAAGAAATTCAAATAGACTAGCGCAGTACCTAGGTTTTGAACTGGGATATGTCATCTAGCATTCAGATATATGCTGCACTTATTAATCATAAAGGATTATCTGGATTCAGGATTCAGGGGTTAAGGGGTATTTAGGACCCTTAATGCTTCTACCTAAATAACCTAGGAGGGATAAAATGTGAAGGAATCAACAGCAGCATACCACAGGAGCTAGTTAAGTAGATACAGTAAAGCTTATTTAATTTATATACTGGTCTACACATGATGAGAAATGTATTTTATTCGTTGCTTGGTTGAATAAGGGGTGGGAAGGAGAGCACATTGTACATAGTAGGTTTTGCTTTTGGATTATGATTAACAATAAGGTAAATATACTTAGTGTTTTCATAGCACCTAACACCAGCAACAATCCTAAAGGCAACCATAACATATTAATAGATTATTGATACAAGGTATGTTTAGGATATATGTAATTTGCAAAGTACTTAGCTTGAAAAGCGCTGTCTTGCTACAGTTAGCCCTGGCTAGTACCTAGGAATAGCCATAATAATGGAAAGAGCACATTAGGTGAATGCCTCTTGTAGGCTCACCTGCACAGTGGTAACTGAAGGAGGGAAGTATATATGTAATTAATAAGGTGCACATGCGGTTAGGTAGGTACACAGGCATATTCTTTCCTTGTGAGTGTTTTGTTAGTTAGATAAGGTACCTACAACATGTACCATGTAGTACCTACTACATTAGTACATAGTATGTAGTAGGTTGGCATTGGCTGCAGGTAGGTCACTTACTACGGGAAGGAAGGAACTATTTCCAATGTTGCTACTGCTTTTTTTTTTTTTTTAAAAAAAGGGTTAAATAAAGAAAGAACTAGGTAAGTACATGAGCTAAGGAGGTAATGTACTTCAACGACATGGACAGTCGTCAATCCGATGCAGTTCTCTGACTTCACTTTTCTCCCCAGACGTGCTTTCGCTCCCTACCTCCTCCAACTTGACTATCTGGAAGCAGGATCTTTCTTACCTACCATATCCACGAGTACATTAAAACTGCGGGTAGGTGAGCTGCAGCTGTGGCGGTAGATATATGTTTTGTAGAGAGACTTGACTGATATATATCTTTGCTCGAGTTTGTTGCCCTTGTAACCATTCTTCCATCGATCCGTTCTCAACCACCACGCGTCCACGTTCACGAGCATCGCGTCCTCCTCTGTCGAACGACGACCTCATTGACCTGCCATTGGAACTTATATGACTAACCATTGCTGATTGCTGCCTCTCGCTTTTCTTGTTTCCTTTCTTTTCTTTTCTTTTCTTTCTTTGGTACGTGGACTTTTGAAAAATAAATAGTGTTGTTTTTTTTCAACCCTTTCTTTTTTCCCCATTCCCATTCCCATTCACTACATGTAGGCAAACATTTTGAGCCTTGATGTTTTTTCCTCATTCTCTTTCTAATTCATCCACTTCTCCCATTTTCTACTAAAAAAAATCCATCGCCGTCTTTACCACCACAACTACTTTTTTTTCTCCCATCCTTTCTATGTTATTCACCATCTCCAACCTCTCCTACTATTTTCACTTCTTTTACTACCTTCACTACCCACACCTGTTTACTTACCTATCATCATTGAACCTACCATACTTTACTCCAGCCTTCTAACAACAACTTCCATATCCCATCTCTTATTTCTCCTTTCCACCTATGCACACACTTCATGCACACAATTCGTCTATCCACTGTTATCTCCTGCACTGCCAACTCAAAGAAGTAGAAGCAAAGCTTCTTGGTAGTTCTCTTAGTATCACATTCACGTGAAACCCCATTACACTTCTCTCATCTATACTGTACACCCCCCTGCTCTTAACACCATCATGTCGTTGACTCACCAGGAGCTTGTTGTAGACTGTTATAACAGGCTCATGTCGATGCAAGTGCATGACAAGTGTTTTACTTCAGCTCTCATCGCCGAGGTCAAGCATCTCCTCCGAGACAGCAAGTATTGTAACCATGTTTTTGTTCTCGCCGACAATAAGTCTAGTTTTGGACTGAGAGACCTTCGAGCCGTTGAAAATCAGTTTATCAGGTCTCAGCTTGAGCTCCAGAACATTACTGACCTTCCCAGATGCCT
The DNA here is from genome assembly GCA_022578605.1 of Camillea tinctor. Lineage (NCBI taxonomy): Eukaryota > Fungi > Ascomycota > Sordariomycetes > Xylariales > Graphostromataceae > Camillea > Camillea tinctor. The sequence continues at coordinate 1,488,328 of MU394052.1, forward strand.
TGCCCAGGTTTCTGCCATTCTTGACTTTGTGTCTAACTTTTTTGCAAAGTCTAGCCCTCAAGACACCTTCTGCCCCACCGTCTTTCTCTGGAAAAACCCCGAGAGCCCACGGATCTACAGTCTCTTCGTCTTTCTCACATGCAGCATGGCTTCCCACTCCTACACTATTGAGCAGTTACTCGGATTACGGCAAAGATTGCAAGCTTCCGACGCTGCACTTGAGGGACTGAAGAAAAGGCCCGAAATTGGTAAGGAATATTTTGCCCTCTGTTTTTCTTCTTCTTTTTTGTTTGTTTATTTATTTATTTTAACATTTATGCTTGTATTTCTCCTTCCACCCCTCCATCCCTCTTGTACCTTCCTTACTACCAACCTAGCCAATTCTGTTTGTTAAATCCCTTGTTCTCTTCTCCTCCATCTCTTGCCTTGCTCTTCAGTCTTCAACTTAAACACACTTGATAACTCGAGCTCCTCCTTCAACCCCTTCTTCCTTTCTTTTAATCTAATTCCCCCCCACTGGTATCACTGCCTTAACATATTCCTCTAGGTGATATTGTCAAGGGTACACTTGCTGCTATGCCTCCCAACCAGCAAGCTCGCCGCCCAAAGAAAGCCAAGGAGGTCTCATCTACTGATAGTGATGAGATCCTTTTCCAAGGCAAAAAGCAAGCCGTCCAAGATGGTGGAGATATTCAATGGAAGTACCGCGGCCGTACCGGGTCCGAAGTCACTTCAAGCGAGCCCCTGTCGGCCCCTACCGGACTTCTTGCTCAACAAAGTGAGGGATTCCAGAGATTCTTCAAAGCAGTTGCTTCTCCCACTCATGTTCGCGTCACAGCTGGCGGAAGAATCGTGCCCAACACCCGAGGCTCTGCATCTCCTACTGCCAAGTGGGACAAGGATCGAATCGTGCAGGAAGGACAAAATTCAGCAGAAGCTACTAAAGAAGGACAGCCCGAGATCGTCGCTAGTACCGCTGGCCCAGCTCCCCCACCTCCCATGATGCAGCCTGTCTTCTCAGGCCACCCTGCTTTCTTCCACCATATGGGTTTGCCCATGCCTCTCTACCCTATGCCTCCTGCGCTCCCTTGGGGCTATGGTATTCCACCCGGTCATGCTCCTCCCCCGAATGTGCCCCAACTTTTACCAGCTCCGAGTCAACAAAGCACTGCAATTGCTTCGATCCATGGAAAGCCCGAGGATGATGGAGCTAAGAAGCCGAAGCCCGCTCCCGTCAAGATATCCCCTCCTGACCAGTTTGATCAAACCCGACCTTTTGTTTTCAACGGCCATGTCTATCCTTCGACTATTACAGGACCTCCGCCTCATATGGCCCCATGCTTCCCAGGCCCCTATCTGCCTCCTGGTGTGATTGGACACCCTGCTTTTGCTCCTGGCCGTTTCCAACCTATGCCTCACCCGTTATCTGCTGGCCCTGCACTTAGTTCAACCGGCCCTCAACCAGCTAGTGTTGGAGGTAGCTCTCAACACATTCAGCATCATCCGGGACCAAAACCGGCAGCTATGAATCCCATCACCTCGATCAGACCGAGTGAGATCACTAAGCGTCAACTGGATACCCTCAGAGGATCTCTGCGATACTACGAGGACCAATTACAGTACAACAAGCATCAAATCGATGAGAAGGCAACTCAAACCCAGGCCCAAAATATCAAGACAAAAATCGAGCAGTTCGAACAGAACTACAAAGCGCAGCTCGATTTTGAAGCCGCGCATTATCCCAAGTCCGAACAGAGCAACGATAATGCTCTCGCAGAGGTGCCCTACAAAACGCCTTCTAGACCCTCTAGCATGGTAGGCAACCGAACTGCGAGATCTAAGAGAGGCTCTATGGAATCGACTGGACGACCTTCACTGAGATATCCCAAGTCGATGGAACGAGGAAATAGACGCCCTTTCCCGGAGAGAAATCGACTGGCTGTTGGTATCAACTCGTCTAAGAGCAGCAACTCTCATCAAGCTTCTGTCGCGTTAGAAGCTTTGGAGGCACACATTCTGAACAAGCTCGACGAATCCGACCCACTCAAGAAGGCGGATGCGGCTCTGCTTCGCGGTGCTGCTTTGGCACCCCCGTTTCGCCCTGGCCCGAACCCTAATTTCCCCTTGCCTCGAAGTGAATGCAACCCACCCAATGCCCCCCAGTCGACCGGCGTAGGTGGTTATGGCCAGGGCCAATGGCAGCCTGGTTCTCTTCAGCAGAACCAGCGTGGTAGCTGGGAGACTATGCAATCTACAAGCACCTACCTCACTAGTGACTCAACTCCTGTAGAGGGACAGTTGGCTTCCGAGCAGTTCGGCCCAGGAGGATACTCAATCTCTCCATATCTGGTCGGAACATTGCCTCCGGGCATGAATCCTTACACCGCTCATGGCACTGACTATTTGTATTCGCGGGAGCTCACAGAAGAGGAAAAGCGTGCCCGACATATCTATTGGGGTGGAGTCTCAAGCAAGGGATTAGGGTTGCCCAAGTTCGACGGGAAGGACTTCTATCCTCCCTCTCCCATCAAGCTCAGAGAGAGCACGGGGCTCACTACCCCGGTTGGAGGTCGACCGGTTCCGGTTGGATCCACGGAAGCCGATTACAACCTGCTCCCACAGTCTGCTAAGAACGACCCATTCCGCTCTACTCGAGAGGTTGACAGCATTCGTTCTCGTGAAGGCGGCCAGAAATTCAGCAAGGCTATCCCAATTGTGGCACCTAGTGATGCTGGTCGTGGCGATGCCAAGAAGGCCATGGCCAAAGATTCCGCCACTACTCCGAAAGTTGATGGCGATACTGGTGAAATTGAGAAGGCACTCAAGGACTGCAATGTATCTCCTGGAGGTAAGGGAGATGTAGAGACGGCCAACGACAAGAAAGCCACCCCTCGTAGAGCTCTAGAGCGATCAAGGTATGTTGACAATATTTCTCTTCGCTAGCTCACATGGTGCTGACCCTACTTAGCAACAAGTCCAGTCATGATCTTTGGCAGACGATGTTGAAGAAAGGTTCGACCAGTGGTAACGTGCTGCCTAGTACAGTTTCCTCCACTACCGCTACGGGATACTTGCCCCAATACTTTGGACATGCAGCAGCATCCCTTGGCCCTGCCATCTCGAACCCCAATGGCTCTCCTGTGCGTCCTTCTTCCAATGGCAGCAAGCCCGTCGAGACAGACGCTGTCCAGGAGCCAGCGGAGAAAGTGGGAGAGAATTGCCCTCCGGGAGAAGCCCCTTCGGCGGATCAAGATGCCACCAAGGATCTCCAGGAACGCATGCTCCGAGATGCTGAGCGCCGTGGCGTGATTGGTTGAGAATGGCAGTAAATGGCTAGAGAATGCTTCCTTGGCACATTTACTGTCGGAGACGCATGTGATTCATATCATCGATGCGCTCCAGTTTTCGAGGTACGAGGAGAAATTGTTGATGCTCTATCATCGTCATCTCGATACTTTCATCTTTTGTACGATTAACTGTATTTGTATGATGAATCGGCCCAGGGTATATTGATTTCTTTGTGGTTTTTTTTTCTTCGGCTCACTGGTATGGTATTTGAGGAACAGGTCTAAAGAAGACGCAGTTGATTTGTTTTACTCATGAGAGGATGATCGATGGATGATCACGATAATAGGTACTCTGGCAGGGTTGATATTGTTTGCACAGTTGACTCAAGGGCAAGGAGAGATGACAAAAGGAAGTTAGGTGTTGCAGCCACAATGGATGCAAGTAATAGTGATAGTTAGATTAAGATTGCAAAGGTAGTCCTAATGGCTAGATAACTTGCTTATTATTAAAAAATTCTGGCTCAGGTTCTCTTCTCTCCCTAGTGAATTAAATAGACGAGCGCAATATCAATATAACGTGAACAACTTGAACCGCCATCCTATTCTCTATATAGATATCAATATATATAGGTATATATATATATATATATATATATATATGTAGATGGATTTAGTTGAGAACTATGAAGAAACATTCTCTTGAAATAATATGCCAGATCAATGCATGTTTTCATTCTTGTGCACCATCAGAAGCGGCTAGTGATCCAAAGGAAAACGGTTAATTTCTTCTAAAGATATATATATATACTACATATTAATCAGGTATGTACCTAATATAATACCTGGAAAATACTACAACGACATGTGCCTCACCATCAAACTTCCAGCCCCATACGGGGAATTTTTCAGGTCCCACCGAGGGCTGAAAGTCTGCAGGCGAGAGCGGAAGGAAAACTGGTGATTCATATAGTACAAGGTTCCCTCCTCCTCGGTTAAAAGGTTTGCTCTTCGCTAGTCGTATACCTCGAAAACCATGGGTCCTGTTTTTTTCAGATTGTGGTTGACGCGGAGATATCCTAGCGGTTTATATTCATAAGGGTGGGAGAGGGGGGAGAGGTGGATTTGAACACTTCTGAGGCCTTTCTGGCTTTTCCTGGTATAGAGAGTCCCTTCTTTCCGTTGAGGATGAATGTCTGCAGTGAAATTTACTTACCCGTGATATTGTGTAGGCATACTTGATACGACACTTCTTTCATCTTACGACGACGACCATTGACGGTCTAGTTCCTGCTAAGGATAGATCATGTGTATCCTGGGCATCTACGTGAAGAGCATAGGACAGACAGAAAGGTCTAGTGACAACCCGTGTAGATATCTGTTCGGGTTAGTAGTAGTAGAAGAGACATTCAGGGGACAATCACGGCTCGTCATAGCACAGAAAGTCATGTCAGGGCAGCAACAGGACTTCGGGATAAACCTCCCATGGAGCATTTCACAAGCAGAGTGTGAAATGGCCATTGTGTGCAGGGAATCGTTTCTTTCTTTTCTTCTCTGGTAGCAACGGTGGGTGCCGTGCGACTAGGATGCTGAGCATCGTGGGATCATCTATAGATGAAAGCCCAGTGTGGTTCCTCCCTCTCTTCCTTGACCTCCTTTTATGACGCTGAAACTGAGGGGGTATCCGTGTAGACGCCATAACTTCCTGTACCCCTTTTTTTCTTCTCCTTGAAGTACTCTAAGCAGAAATCGAGAGGGATGGCTCTCAACGGCCACCCGTACCCCAGAAGTTAATCCGTGAGAAAAGATACGACGAGTTTATTTGGAAGCAGCCTTGCCCTTGGTTCGCAGCTCACGGCCAGCCTTTATGCGCTCCAGAATGTTCTCGCGGTCCTTATCGAGCTTGAGCTTCTGGATGACGACGTTGCTGGGGTGGATGCCGAGGGGAACGCTCTGGCCAGAAACCTTCTCGCGGGTGACACGCTCAATGTGGATCTGGTACTTGAGACGGTAGACCGAGGTGACCTTGCCCTCACGGCCCTTGTGGGAGCCCCGGACGATGACGACCTCGTCATCCTTGCGGATGGGGATGCTGCGGACCTAAAGCGAAGGTCAGGAATAAAGCTATTAAATGGAAGTTATGCACTGTAGCTTACGTTGTACTTCTCACGCAGCTCCTTGCTGAGAGAGGCGCTCATGATGTTGCGGCGGATGCTCGAGGGGGCGCTGAAGTGCGCCTTTCTCGACTTGCGTCGCGAGCTAGCGATATCTATATTTCATGAAAATAATTAGTTTAAGACATTCTAAACCGGTAATAATAATAATGGTAATAAAAATAAAGATATGTAATGGAAAAAACATACTGGAGTTGACCTTCGTCATCTTGTCGGTGGGCGTTGGGCGTTGGGTGACCGGATCGATTTGTCTGGAGTTGAATGGGAGACTTGGGCGAGGAAAAGAAAAAAAAGAAGTTTCGTTAATTGTTAATTGCAGAAAGTTGCGGAGAGTTGGAAAAAAAATTGGTGTGGGCCAAGAACCCTAACTGGTCCAAGCTTCCTTGCCTACTTATCAAGCGATAAAGGGTTCTCTCAGTGCTGTGGCTGGTTACGAACTAATAAAGTGGCTTTGCAGTTTTAGTGTTTGCATTAGCCCCATTTCAGTGCCTAAAGCTCTGAACTACCTAATACAAGCTTCCAGACTAGAGGGGGAAACAGGACCCACTTCTCACCTAACCTTACGCTCTTATAGTGGGATGATACTTTAACTTCTGGTTCTTTTCCTTGAGACTCAAGACCGAGGATTATAATATATTCATAGAGATCCCATACCAATTGGCAAAAAATAAAAATAATATGTTATCGAGGTTAGTGCGGCGAAGGGCACTGCGCTCATTCCGTGGTAGTTCTGCTACACCACTATCACCACCCACAAGTCGGATACCGGCGCGAATACAACGACGGACCTTGATAGCAGCACCCAAACCGGGCGATGGACCGCTGATGGAACGACGACCGGACCGGGCTCTTCCCGGTGAGTTCCCCGTATTTACACACATTACTTCCTATTATATATATATAACAAAAGTACTCTACCTAAAAAACTAACATCATCTTCTCCCCTCTTTCCCCTAAATGAAAGAAATCCAAACCTTCCGGTGGGGGCGCACGCTGCCCATCTTCCTGGCGCTGATCGCGGCGTCGAGCGTGGCGATATTCAACTACCAGAAGATGTCGAGCCCGGTGGTGGCGTCGACGCTGTACGCGCTGCGGACGTCGGCGCGGGCGCGGGCGGTGCTGGGCGACGAGATCTACTTCAAGCAGCAGATCCCGTGGATCTCGGGCGAGATGAACCAGCTGCGCGGGCGCATCGACGTGCGGTTCCCCGTGCGCGGCACCCGCGGCGAGGCCGTCATGCGCTTCGCCAGCTTCCGCCCCACCCCCAAGGGCGTCTTCGAGACCACCGAGTGGAGCCTCGAGACCCCCGACGGCAGGCGCGTCGATCTGCTCGACGGCGCGGACGGGGACCCCTTCCGCGGCATGGTGGATGGCGGCGCGGACGAGGATGTGGTGGCGGTGGTGGACGAGAAGGCGGCGGCGGCGCAGACGAGGGGTTTCAGACAGCAGATTAAGTAGAAACGCAGCGAAGGGTTCTGGCAAGACTACGTGGGACTGGCATTCAGGAGGAGGGTTCTGCTAAAATAGAAAACCTACTCTTCTCTATCTAGCATGGATGGGTATATTGTGTGGGATCACTGGTCTGCTTTAAGCTAAGATAATGCCGACTACATTGCCTCCCTATTTACAGAGAAAATAAAGCAGTGTATAGGACAATGCTTCGGAATTCCAAGGGGGGTCGTCTAAGGAAAATTATATGTACATCATCATCACACACATATCAATGTATATAGTACAAAATCAAAAAGCGGACACACTAGTTGTTTTTTTTTCGTCTCTTTTCTTTTCTTTCCTTCTTTTATTTTATTTTATTATTACAGAGCCTCTGCTATGCGACCCTCCTTCCTCAACTCTTTAAGATGCTCGTGTCTCTGCTGCGCAAGCCGCAGTCTATTCTCATGACCCTTGTTGCGCTCTAATAGCAAGCGCTTCGCCTTGTCGAGGAAGGTCTCGACGGGGGGCGGCTTCTTGATGGCGTCAGCGATCTTGACGACGCAGCCCTTAGGGCCGGCGACGTGGCCGTTGACGACCACAATGCCCATCTCGTTGTCGACCTTGAGCACGCGCAGGTTCTGGATCGTCACGCGCTCGTTGCCCATGCGTCCGGGCATCTTCTTTCCAGGATGCACACGCGAACCGCCGCCCTGACTGGGACCCGTCGTACCGATCGTGCGGTGGTTCTTGGAGTTACCGTGGCTGGCCTCCTGACCCGCGAACCCGTGCCGCTTCATACCACCCGCGAAACCCATACCGCGGCTGTTGCTGCGGGCGTCGACGAACTGGCCCACCTTGAACCAGTCGGGGTGCATCTGTATGCCCACGGGCAGCAGGCCGTTCTGGTCGCGCACCCGGAACTCGGACAGGTGCTGCTTCGGGGGCAGGCCCGTGGACTCGTAGTAGCCCAGCAGCGGGGCCGTCGTGTTGGCCGCGGTCTTGTTCCCGCACCCGAGCTGCACGGCCCAGTACCCGTTCTTAGCCCGCGTCTTAACCGCTACCACCTCGCACTGGTCCATCTGCAGGATCGTACAAGGAATTCGCCTCCCCTTTTGGGTAAACATGGCCGACACGCCCTTCTTCGTCGCCAACACTCCCGACCGCAACGGGGTCGACTGTGCTTTCCGGGCCAATGCCGCCGCTGGGCCGGTGGTCGGGGCCGGAAGGCCGGCAGTGACCTGGTTGAATCGGGTGGGTTTCCCGCGCGGGGGCGCCGTGTTCCAGCCGTATTTGACCCCTCGCTTGGCTGTTCGCGGCAATAGTAGGGTTTGTCGTGGTGTGATGAGGGTTTGGGATGCTGCGGCTGTTGTCGAACTCGTCGAGGTTAGGGCCGTCGCCCAGCGGGCTGGCAGTCGAGGTGCCATTGTATTTCTTTTCTTTTTCTTCTTTTTTTACCCCCTCCTTGTTCAATGCCCACCAATTCACCTACTTGATGTAGGCTTTGAGCTGGGCCGGGGCCGAGCCGAGAGGAATGTGGATTGTGCCTCGAATTAGGGGGGCAGGCGTAGATAGTGGTGAGTAGGTTTTGGTTGTTATAGAGAAAGAGAAGGATAAGAACAAGGCAGTACAAGACCAAGACTAGAGCTTCCTTCCTTCAACCCGCTGCTGATCGAAAAATTCAAGTGGGTCCAATTGACAATCGACTTATACTTTATCAGGTGTCACCACTAACCTAACTTAATCTACCTAACCTTACGGGCCAGCGGGCACTGCAGCGGGCAGACGCTTGGACCACTCGGTTTTAATCTGGGGAATCTCCAAGTTATCAGCTCTTACAAGCTGGGCCGTGAATTGAGGCCCCAACTTCGAAAGTCAAAATATTGATTTCCATTTTGATACAGGAAAAAGATAAGCCAAAAAGAGAAAAATAAACTTGCAATTTTTATTTATCTTCACATTTACTAATTCCACATAATTCAAGATGGTTTATTATTTCACCTCCAATGTGGTCGATCCTCCTGCCTTCGTCTACGTGGGTAAGGATAAATTTGAAAGTGGGTTGTCCTCGTCCTCCCCGTCCTCCCCGGGCCGGTCATATTAATCTTCGGCCTCGTCTGCAAGTTTTGAGTTATATGTGTTATTAATACATTTCTTGTGGGAGCAGATGAGGAGTTGATTAAATATGGCTGGGAAGAAGATGTATGGTAAGTTTCCACTAGTTACTTTTTTAAAAAAAAGAAAAGAAAAAAGAAATACAAGGACAATATATTCATGCTTATTTTTCTTATTCTAGGGTATGAGGTCTCCTTTTCATAAAACATCTTTATTTTATTTTACATATAATATGAGAAGCCTCACATGAATAACAACGTAACTCGTCGGAGGTTTGGTCATACTACAGTTCCACGTGGATAAGCTCTCGAGCGCGCACATCTACCTCCGGCTGCGGGAGGGCGACACGTGGGAGGACATACCGAAGGACCTCCTGACCGACCTGGCTCAGCTGACCAAGGCGAACTCGATCGAGGGCAACAAGAAGGACAACATCACCATCATCTACACGCCCTGGTCGAACCTCAAGAAGGACGGCAGCATGGCCGCCGGCCAAGTCAGCTTCAAGGACCAGCGCCGCGTCAAGAAGATCCTCGTGACCCAGCGCGAGAACCCCATCGTCAACCGCCTCAACAAGACCCGTGTCGAGAAGCAGCCCGACCTCATGCAGGAGAAGGAGGAACACCTGCGCCAGCTGCGGAAGCGCGATCAGGCTGCCCAACAGCAGCGGGTTAGTCTCTCTCCCCCCTTCACTTTATATCCTTATAGTCCCATAAGTAAGTAAGTCTATCATGCTAACGACACATTTCCTTTTCACTTTTCTCCCATATATATAGAAGAAAGAAGAGGCCCGGATAGCAAAAGAGCGCCAGGAGAAGAAGTGGCAGAAGGACCACGCCTATGATGAGCTGTTCAGCGAGGAGAATATGGAAGGATCTAGCAACCAGAACCGATCGGAGAATTGGGAGGAGGATTTTATGTAGTGTTTTCCATTTTTTTGCTCTCTCTAAGAATAAGTGAAAAAGAAGGGGGGGGGGGGGGGGGGGGGGGGATGAAAAAGTGGCGAATAAAGGGCGACGAGAAAAAAAAAATTGGGTGAAGGGGTTATGTGTAAAAATGATAAACGAGTATTTTGTTACATTTTG
>MU394052.1:1498426-1527236 GCA_022578605.1 Camillea tinctor
TCCTCCCCCCCCTCCCCCCCCCCCCCCCCCCGCCCCCCCCCCCCCCCCCCCCCCCCCCCCCCCCCCCCCCCCCCCCCCCCCCCCCGCCATGAAAAAGGTGCGAAGAAAGGGAGACGAGAAAAACAAAATAGGGTGAAGGCGTTATGAGTATCAATGATAAACGAGTATTTTCTTCCTTTTTGTTCCCGATTTCAACGGTATATGCATACCTACATATTTCAGTGCACGTAGAATACCCCTATCTCCTATTGTCATAGGTAATGTAACGAACGGCAAACGAAACCCCCTCCATGTGCTCCTCTAGCCCTCGCCCCATCATTCTTCCCACCCTCTCTTCTAAAACCCCGGCCCCCGGCCCCCAAGCCCACTCCCCATCTGATTCGCCGCCGTCCCCTTAAGGGCGTGGTCATTCGGGTTGGGCGCGGCCTCGTACAGGATATTCGCGGGCGCGCGGCCGAGCTGCATCCACTCGCCCCTGAAGCCGAGGTAGCTGAGGCGCGTGACGTCCTCGTCGTCCTCCTCCTCGATGCTGAAGTTGTCGGGGAAGAACAGCGTCAGGCGCTGGACCTTGCCGAACAGCGCGCGCTTGACGGGGAGCTCCTGCACCTCCGACGTGCGCGAGAGCTCGAACTCCTGCGTCGCGGCGAGCTCTTCCGCGGCCTCGAAGTCCACGTCCTCCCGGTTGATGAACACTTTGAGCGTCCGCGGCGCGCTGGCCGATGGCGACGTGCGCAGGAGGATCGAGTGCAGCTTGACTTGCCCCGTGAATCTGCGGAGGGAGAGGTTAGGGTGGGAGAAAAGAGGGAGCGAAGGAAGGGGAAAAGGGGTTTGAGAATAGAAAATAAAGTTGGAAATAAAAAAAATACAGAATAGCGAAGTGAGTAGTTAAATAAGTAAAATAGACGTACGGCACTATCATGAGAAGCTGTTCGTCCGCATCACTCTCTACTTCAGGTTCGACCTGGAGACGCTCCGCCCAAGTCTTCTTCACGATGGCCTTACCCGAGCCGGTGGTAGCCTCGTTCAGCGTGGTGATGTCGTCGAAGCGGATATGCTGATATAGGCTATGCTGCAGCGCTGGGGTGATATCATCCGAGTGGTCGTGTTCGTGATCATGGCCGTGGTCATGGCCGTGGTCATGGCCGCCGTGGCCGACATGCTCATCGTGGCAGTGGGACATGCTTGGCTTTTTTCTGTGTTCTCGTCTTACATGTATTTACGAAGCTATTAGAAATACTAATTAATATTGAAAACACACCTTGAGTGAATTCTAGTTTTGGGGGTGTTTTAAATGTATTGTGATTGTGGCTTTTATCACGGGACGTGAAGTGCAGCTATGGGTGGTGCAGGAGTAGCTATGTAAGTTGATTTTCCCGTGTTAGAAAAGCCACTATTACAACGTCACTGGGTCCCTGAATTGCAGTGAAGTCATAGGTGCACAGCGCCCGCTCTAAGGCTTGCGATACCTAGGTATATAAGCTTTTAACAACATCAAAACACCACCCGACTTCATAGAAAATCAAATTTAGGGAAAGTTTATCGTGATCTCAAATCGACAGTGTTCTTTTTAATAAAATTGAGTCTTAATATTAAGTAAAGATCTACTAGTTATGGTAGCTAAAGTCGTTAACTCATAAGATAAAATGTCTCACGCTGTCTCACGCTGTCTCATGTAATAGCTGATCCCCTGGATAGAGAACCAATCTGATCGCAATCAAGAAATACCTATATAATCCCACCAATATGCTTCCTAGCCGGTTAAAACCCCCCCTTCCGCTTCTTTGCCTTCTTCTTAGGCCTCTCGGCGGACCTTTGCCCAAAAAGTCCCCCTAACGGCTGGGACATTGTATGTGGCGGGTCTGAATGCAATAGCTGGCTCTGTGATGACCTGCCAACGGGCTGGCTGACCTGGCTGCTGAAGAAGTGCGTATTGGGAGCCGGTTGGGTGGAAGGTTGTATATAAGGAAGCTCCGGCTGCTGTGACATTTGAAGAAGACTCGCAGCTCGCCGTCGTTTTCGAGACTCGCGAGCTAGCTGCCTCGCCATTCTCAGCATTCCGGGAGTTTTCTCCGTCGTCCTATCGAGGTCGAAGACGTAGTCCTCTAGACTTGCTCCCACCCGCCATTTATCCAGCAGCCCCGAGGCCTTTTTTGGAACAAATTTACCTGTTCCCGTATATGACCTTAATAGAGCCATAGCCGGATCTTCTTCAGTGTCCTCAGGTCTCGACACCTGAGAACTCGTAACTGATGCTGGGGACTGTGATCTAAGGGAACTCTCGCGGTAGCTTTCTGATTGGCTGTCTATCACCATATTATCCAGACTATCCGCTTGGTCTGGCATAGATGAGAATGATGATGGTTGAAGATCAGTTATATCAGGCCTGAGGTGGCCCACAGCATAAAGTGAAAGATAAAGATCACATGCGGTCCTACAAGCTATTGCGGTCCGCCAGTTGAGTTCTGAACCGCTCAGATCGCCGTCTGCTGTCGGCAAACGGGTTAAACTAATGACTGTAGAATATATCTCATACAGAGATGATGTGTCTGAAGACATCCAAGTAGCACGTGGCTGATTGAGATCGAATACGCCTATGCTTGGGTCAAGATTTCGGAGCCAATCCAGTTCAGTCACCCAGTCAACCATGAATCCAGGGAAATTTTCTGGCAATTCGAATCCTTGCATGATTTGTAGTCTAGGAAACACGTTAGTTATCTGACTTTGAATGAATGTGCTAAGTGGACATACAGGGTCCTACTAGGCATGCCGCCCTGCTCTAAAGCTTCTTGGACGGCTAGATGTACAGAATCAAAAGGATTTGTACCAAATTCATCTTTTTGAGTAGACGCTATATGTTGCATCTGGTATGCCTCGTCGAAAAAGGTACACAAGTGTTCATAGAATGACTTGATGCTCCTCTGAACTTCTGGTCGGGAGGCATTGTTATTTGCATCTTGTTGTTCGAAGCTGACCAATTTCGTCTTCTCTAGCATGGCCAAATCTTCTCTAACAACAAAGTTAGAGGACAGATACTTCACAAGCTTTTTCCTTTCCACTAATTTCGTTGGCTGTATCACTTTATATATCGGCGGGACTACTTCGCTGACAGACAACATGGAGGCTGCACATAGGGTAGATGTAAAGGACATATCTGACTTGAGCATAGTGAGCTGGTAAAACTGTACCCGTTGCTCAGCTAAATCCCGTGAAAACTCCGATCGATACTCGGAGGATTCTATGGCAACTGTTGCAGGGTAAAGGCACATGGATTGAATGGTGGAATCAGGAGAAGAGCCCCAGAAAGGGGCGAGGTTGACTACTTCGTGATGACATGTGGCTCTGTTGAGATCCTTTTTCATCATTCTCACACAGAAGAGATCCAGCAGAGGAGCTCCTGAGGAATATACAAATACCATAGTAGTGATCTGATCGAATGATCTGACACCCGATGTGACAGTGAGTTTCAGGGTTTTGTCAAAAATATCCCTAAAATGGGGCGATGAAAGTAGAATGGTCCATTTCTTTTCAGATTTGCCCCATTCCTCTCCTTCTTCTGAGAACACCCTGACGACAAATAATTTCGCCGTGGTCAAGACAAAGAAACACTGGGGATCTTGAGGGTTGGCATGGATATCAAGCACGCACTCTGACGAACCCGGTCGTAAGAAGGACAAATCTGGTAAGAAAGAGTCGGTACTAGTATCGAGAAGCCTTACCAGTGTTGAGTTGCATAGGAGCAACATCGAAGACCGCTCAAGTGACGAAAATGCACCTTGGGATGGAGGTTCAGCTTCTTCCTGATCAAACCCGAATGCCTGCAGTTCATCCAATCGGCTACTCGAGCAGCCAACCCAGAGGATTTTATGCCACTGCGATACAGAAGTATCCCTGTAGGGAAGTCGCTCCATGACACCTTTTCCAATGTGACCACATTTTCTTAGTTTGGACCTGGGTTTCCTAGACGACTTGATACGAGTGAGTGTGATGTCCCAGATACTCCAGAAACCACGCTCATCGATAATACCAAGCTGAGGAGGCCCAGATCGCGTACCAGGATTAAAAGCCACATCAGAATGAGAGTTGCCCCCAGTTTGATCTCGTGAAAAGTATAAGATTGGGTTTGGAGCGATGCGCGATGGTTCCCCAGAGTCATTCTGGGTGGAGGTGGTGGGAATCCTCTGATACTCAGGTTGGAACACTCGAGTGCCTGAACATCTTTGGACAACCAACCATCGCGTCGGGTCATATCGTTTGAGGTCAACGAAACTTTTAAGCTGGCAAACTGGCCCGATATCCGTTACCCACAAAGCAGGTTCTTCTCCGCTTCTCTCTGCAAGACAGAGCGCGCCACCATCTTCTTCGTCCCATCTCCATTCCGCCAAGGCGGGCTTTACAAAGCGAACTTCGTCGTTGGCAATGCCAGCAGATGTGACGAGCAATGGCGCACCTCTGGATCCTTGCGGGTCACTAGTATCGGTCAACTCGCCAATAGCAAAGTGAGACGCATGGCATGGTCCCTCTTGATGATCGTGCCGCAAAGTTGCTTCTTCCAAGATGTGTTCATGGATAATTTCGTTCCCTAAACGCGCCTCGGGATGATTTTTCAACAGCCATCTCTGCTGTCTACGACTCTGGTTCCACAGGGATTCAGTTGCGACATGTGAATCTAGGGCCTCAGTTGGCGGGAACCAGGTCTTCCAAGAGTTGAATACTTTGAATATGGGTGCTGTCGGTACTGTTAGTGTATGCCGACTTTATAGCTTGGGGGTTGAGAAGACATGCCATTTTGAGAGAAATCCCGAGAGGATTGCCAACCGCAATCCTCCGCCTTGCCTGTTCCGTAAGGTAGGTGTGAAAGGCGTCCTGCGATGCCAATTGACGATTCTAGGATGTGGCGTTCAGTCATTCGGGGAGCTCAGCCCAGTGTAAGTCCTCTCCAATACGGACTTTCCTTGGCCGCGCATAGCGATGCTACAAATAAGAAATATCAGGGCGCTAGGGATCAAGCAATAAGCTACAGGGAAGTTTGTAGTAAATACATAAGGGAAAGGTAAGAGTCGGAACCGGAGTCTATTTGTAAACAACTTTATGCTGGGCCTTATGTAATGCACTGTTAAAAAGGAAAGAGACGAAAAAAGAAATGAAATTCTAATTGTAGTACAGGATATCGATGGCTTCCCCCCTGCTTATCGAGTCTTATCGTAAAGCATCAACTAGGCCACTTAAACTTTAAATACTTGCACCCCTCTTATCGATTTGATTGGCCCACAAGTGCCATGCTCGGCAACGAATGTAAACAAAATTGATCTTTCCCTTGCGATTATCGAATTTGCTTTAATGATTCTCTAACAACGACTAGGTAATATCAATCCGACCACAAACTTAGAACCCATAATCTAGAACCCAACACCGCACGCATACATCACATTTATATATCACAACCCTACCGCCCACTCGATCGAAAAAAAAGACCGAAACCATGGCCTCGGCATTCGAATCTTCACTCTCCTCAAGCATGAGCGGCCGACCGACAATGTCGGCGATGGCGCCTTCGATGGCAGACTCCCTACCCAGTATCAACTTCGGCTTCGACGAGTTGCGCGATCGCATGGCCAAGTTCACCGCGAGATTCGATGCATTTATTGAGCAAGGGCGGAAGCGCGTACTGGAGGAGCGCAACCAGTTCCGCATGAACGTCGCAGAACTACAAGGTAGGGCAACACCAATCCATCACCATCATTACCACTATCACCACCATTGGTAGCTTCGGCTCGTCCACAAGCTACCAGATAGAGAAAGAGAAGGCTGACACTTATCGCTTGGAAAATAAACAGAGGACCAGCGCATGAAGAAGAAAGACATCGAGATCATACAGCAAAAGACGAACATGCACCAGCAGATGATGTCGAAGGAGGAGGCAGAGAAGCGGGAGATGCAGGCGGCGATCACATCGCTCAGCGCGCAGCGGGACAAGAACGCGGCGGCGCGGGACGCGCTGAAGCAGCAGATCGCGGACACGCAGCGGGAGATCGAGGCGCGGCTGGCGGCGCAGCGGGCGCACGCGCAGCACATGGAGGCGCAGAGCCGGTTCAACGTGCCGGAGCTGGACTTCTGGATCTCGAACCTGTGCCTCAAGATCGAGGGCGCGGGGCAGACGGACCGGCTCAAGTTCGTCTACTCGCACATCGACGAGAAGGACTGGGAGCGCGAGGCCTGGTTCGAGCTCTGCACCGCCTCCCGCGACTACGACGTGCGACACTGCCGCCCCAAGCTCGAGCGCGAGAAGGTCGACCGCGTGCTCGAGCGGGTCAACGAGACGAGGGAGCTGGCTACCCTGCTGAAGGGCATGCGGGAGCTGTTCGCCGAGGCGATGAAGTCATGAGTGATAATCACATGGGTTGCTTTTTTTTTGGGGGGGGGGGCATGGAAATGCATGCCTTTATACTACATTACGATTACGGTTTAATGACATACGCATGGTTGTGGATTGGTGATGGGATGGGAGTTTAGGTGTTACTACGAAGACCTAAAGACCTGCCAATATTGGTCTCTTGTTGGCTGGTTGGTCGGGTGGATTGATTGGACATGTGAATCAAAAAGTCACTTCTGGGATAGCAGTTCTTGTGGAATATACCTTTTATTGAATCGGAAAAAAAAATCTATTGACTTCTCTAGAGAAGTATAGTGAAGTTACAATACCTTGATTTTGATAGGCCACTTAGTATACGTAATATCCCTAATTGGAATTGGATGTAAGGTTGTCCCTGATATTTTATATAGTCCCATCTCTAGTTGTACCCAAACCAGTGGAAGTGCTTGAACAGCAGCTGCTACCACCTGCCGATCCTAGCTACCATAATATATGCACGTAGTTAAACTTGTAGCGCCGCGCCGCGACTTCAAACGCGCATCTGCACGGCAAGCCAAGCCAAAGCTAAGTTTGTGTATGATAAAGTAGTAAAAGAGACCTCTTATCAACTTACAAACAATCGGTCCTTGTTTATCACATACATTATCAATCCTCATAACCCCCAGTTTCTACAACCCATAAAAGTCTCGCTTTATCTTTTTCATCATGCCACCCAAGGACGACAATGAAAAACAGCAGGCGGCACAACAAGCTGTAGATATTCTGCACGAGATTTCTACCATCCTGGTATGATCATTCAGTCCTTTATATAGATATACTCATGAGATCTTACTTTTTCCCTTTCCCCTTCCTCTTGCCATAAATCCCCTTACCTAACACAAGCCTATATAAAAATAGAGAAAAGGGAGAGAAGAAAAAAAAAAGCAGAGACTAATAATGTACAATATGCACACAGAACTGCCATCTCGACCGCCGGACACTGTCGGTTTGTATATCTATGATCGAGAATGGGGTAAATCCGGAGGCGCTAGCAGTAAGTCCTTTGTATTCCCTGCTCCTTTTCGTCCCTCCCTTATATGTATATAATCAAACTTCATCTTTTGGTAGTTTGGGTAAAGGAAAATGAAAGGAAAGCTAATTTCTTCATGTTCAAAGAATGTCGTCCAGTTCTTGCGCAAGGAGGCTCAGAAAGTCGGCCTCGCCAAGGATGCGGCGGCCGCTGCTGCTACCTCCTCTGGTCGGTAAAGGGGGATAAATAAAAGGCAACCCTCGAGAGCGGCAGAAGGTATAGGAATATTTGGTATGGGGTTTGGCGTTTATTATAGGGAGTGAGGCACGTCCTACTAGTGTCCAAATCACGAACGATGCAAACGACATACTATTTTACGGCGGTAGGATATCGCTAAGCAAAGTGTTTCAAGGGGCGGTGGTTTTCTGCGCATGGGTAGTAATAATAACAATGCATCCAAATGATATACATTCTTTCCAACTTCATCGCGGCTTAGAGAAACAGGTCTTCTGGAAAACAAAGGTAACCCCAAACGCCTGCTCTACGTGAATGTACCAATTTCAATGCCAGTTCCTATACATCCAAATGCTAGTATCCTCTTTTTCTTTTCCCGAATTCAACTCGTATTCCACCGTGTGTGTAACCATGCCGCATCTGAACGCCATTCTCATGTCATGTCCCCCCTCAAACGAGCCAATGCTACGTCTAGCAACCGCCGCTAACTAGCGATGTCCGAGCAGCTCAAAATCATCATGGTCAGACTCGCCGTCTTCTTGGTCTATCTCCTCGTCTGAAGTCAAGACAGACTCTTCATCCGAGCTAATAGCATCGACATCGTTGTCTTCTCCATCCCCGTCTTCATTCGACGCTATACTACGCGGAACACGGCTCCAGAACCCTATCATGTCTTGGCCCTCCTCTTCATCTTCTGTTCCTGCGACAGACCCACCCACAATAGAAGCATGTAATGAGGGTCCTGGTGTAGGCACCGGTGAAACGGAGCGGGCCAATCTATCCAAACCTTGTGACTCTAAGGCATGTTCGATAGCGATTGAGCTCGTGACATTGGATGAATGGCGTCTCCGTATATCTCGGCTCCCGGATACGTCCGGAGTAGGGGGTCCATCTGGGTGGCGGGAGGGGGCCGCTGCTGGCAGTTGTGCATTTCGTCTTCCGAAATCGGATTCGGTAGTGTTAGCAGCTAATCCAAGGATCTGGAGCTGGGCTGTGTTGTACGACAAGCAAACACTGCACTTCAGGCCTAGCCAATGATACATCGTCGAACTCTTGGCAGAGCAGTCATTGCAGAGCACAACAGCGCGGGTATCTCTAAACTCCGGGGGCATGGGCTGGGATTGTATGGCGAGATCGAGGTTTCTGAATTGGGATTCCATATTGGTGAGGCTCTTGTTGCAGATAGGACATTTGTAAGAAGTCTTCATGTGCTCCTGGAAGCACTGTCGGTGTATGCTATGCCCACACTTCATGAAGCAAACCGCTTTCGGAGATGTGAACATATAATCACCACATATGGGACAGTCGCAATCCGTGGCCCGTTCTATACATTTATGATCCAATTCCATAGATATGGCTATACAAGCGCAACATTTCTACCGCAAGTTAATTTGGGGTCTCAACCAGGAAGGGAATCAGGGAATCGGGTTATACCTGGCAATGGAAGAAATCTTTCCCAATACCTCTACCAATCCTACATATGCCGCAGTCATTGCAATGATAGCATGGCTTGTCGGGGTCGTCGTTCCACAGTTTGCAGATGCCACAATAATACCTAGCAGCCGATTCCCCACAGGCCACACAAGTTTCACCGGCTCTCTGAGCAGTGCCACAGAACATACATAGCATATTCTTTGTCTCCTGTCGAACTAAATTATGATCCTCAACTTTGTCGTGACAGAAACGGCAGGTATACCACCGATGGCAAGTTGAGCACTGTAATTTGACATTGCGCCGGTAATGTTCGCACCCAAAGGGTCGATAATCGGAATCTTCGGAATCTTCGATATCCTCAGTAGACTCGTCCGACACTACTCTCGGCGCAAAAGTCGGCCTCTTATCGTCCTCCGTCAAGTCGAATTCTTCCTCAGGCCCGTCTTCGCCCAGGGGGTTATGCCAGAATTTAAAAGATTCCAATGGTCGTTGTGTCTGCGAAGGCCGTCGCTCTATGGCCCTCGGGCTTGAAGGGGTGTTTGACCGCTCTCCTTGAACTAGCCCCTGAGATTTTGCGTAGCCTTCACTTAGCAATTGGTGCATCAATCGAGCCTTCTCGGAAGGTTCAATATCCCGTGCTTGGATGGTAAATATCCGCCTTCTTAATTCGCCCATGCCATCGTCCGCGGGGAGCGAAACACGGCGGTGCGTGCCGGCCTGGGAAGAAGGATGAATATCAAGAATTCGACCTGCAGCCATGCTGGTGGCATTCATAGGCACAGACGCAGGTACAGATTCGTTTGGGGGCTCGTGCTCAAGGGAACGGGGCTCGAAGATAGGCAAGTCGGAAGAGATAGGGAGGTCGTGATATAGGGTGTTATCAGACCGGCTGCTTTCCTGGCGTAGGCCGGATGTAATTGGATGCAGATTCGCTTGGTTCGCTTGGACAGGGTTCCGGGAAGACGGGGAAGACGAAGAAGTCGATTTGGTTTCATCAAGACCATCTCCTAGATAGGAAAACTCGTCGACTTCAGAAATAACATTCTCTTCTAGTTGTTGTTGATTATATCGACATGTCTGCGCAGGTCGCGAGGATCGCGAAGGCGAAGGCGAAGGCGAAGGCGATTCAGGTTGAGGCTTGATAATGGCGGTAAATGATGAAAATGAAAAACGTCGGGCTTGTCGAATGACGGGGTTCACGATGAAGTCGGTGACTAAAGACGTCATTGGCAGGTGAATACTATTACATGCAGGTTTCTAAGTACGTATAGGTTAGGTAAGTTATGAAGGGAATGGGTAGATATGGTTATATTCAAGGTTCCGTACAAAAACCAAAAGAAGAATACTACCAAAAAGAAAAAAATAAATTAAAAAAAGAAAAAAGGTAAACAAATTAAGTCATGCAGATAGACACTGCAAGGTCGGGGGTGTGAACAAAGGGCAAGAAAAGAAAAGAAAAAGTATAGTTTGTAGCCATTAATGGCACGACAGTTGGACGATTGATTAATGGATTGATTGATTTCCCCAAATGGAACATTGCCTAAGGTAGAACCCGCCCCTACGTAATAAGGTCAACCGTATTCAACTTTAAGATCCCCGCTACTACCGCAGACTACGTAGTTTGCCACCTGCGGGACACCTGGGAGCGTTGTGCTTTTTTGTTATCGGGTGCTCATCGCTTCTAGAGTTTGACCTACGCTGTCTACTCGCTTTGCTAAAAAAACTTAAATTATACACACCTACGTACTTCCGACGTACTTACTTACCTCTAGTTTAAGGTCCAGACCTGTCCATCTATCTAAACCAATCCGCCTCAGTTTGCCACGATAAGCTTTTTTCATCCAACGTTCCTTTACCAAAGTAAATATAACCGTATAGTGAAAAACATTACGCCCCTCTCACGGCACATCATCGGACAACACTCAGTCGAATCTCATCTGAATCTCAGTGCTTGCTGATTAAGCGCCTGGCTAATTGCATTGTTCAACACACTTTGAGAAGAGGAAAAGGGAAGAGAAGAAAAGAAGAAGAAAAAAAACCATGACTGAAAAAAATATCATTCATGCGTACCGTCACTTATACCGGGACTTGCTACGTGCCGTCCACTATTCCAAGCCTGCTCGCTTTACAGTACTTTACCAGCTAAGAGCGGCCTTTCGGGATAGGGAGGCTACATACAATGAACAAGTCGTCACCCGGACACGGGAGTTCCTTAAATCAGCTATCGAAGTCCGCGGCATAGAGCATTGTGTTCTCAAGAATCTTTTGTTAATAGCTTGGCACCGGCACTTTGCGAAGTTGAACGCCTGGAAACGGGTAGACCGTGCCGAAAGGGCGAGTGAAAACAACGGAAACAAGTATCTTGCCCCCGTGAATAACTCGTACATGTCAGGATATTGACATGTTTTTAGGCCGGAATTCCAGCAGCAGGTCCTCGATTCGACTTACAAGCATTTCGATAGGACAATCGCCATGATGAATAAAACGCTAGGTATATCTTTGCGATAGGTATATTATGCAACCGAGCACTCTGGCCGACGGGTTAGGTCAGTTCCAATGTTGTCATGGCTTACCTTCTCCAATATGGCTTGGTTCGCTGACGGCGGTAGCTGCAAGCATGCGCACTTTAAGCCGAGCTATTCTCCAAAGACGAAAATGAAAGACGTAGTTTTGATCTGCCAGTCAAGGTGCAGTGAGGCGTCGATCCCCCATAGGATATGCTGGCCGGGTAGCAAGGGATGACGTTGATCAGCATGATCAAACCAGCAAAGATGGTGATTCGTCAGCGCCGGAGTAAGTCGTAGGCGGGCACACACTACCTATATCACCGACGCAGACACGCATAAATAGTACGGAATACAATGTAGATAGCTGCATACCCGCGAAGAGAAGACCGTCCGAGCAAAAGATCTGGATCTTGAATAAAAGGGGGGAGGGGGGGTTCTAGTTAGGTGATGTATAAGATGATATGGAGATGATATGGACTTATATGTAGTACCAGCAACAGGCCATTCTTCACCAATGCCTGACATCGGGTCAATCCGCTTAGATTCAAATGATGAGGTCTGGTAGTATGTATGTAACAGAAGGGGGACTTGGAGCAGGGGGGGATCCGTTAGAATCGTGCCGATATGAGCGGATCTTGAGGGGTGTGGTTATGCCAATGAACGGTAGAGGATCGGCCTGGCTAACTAACAGACTTGTGGGGCAATCTGGAGATAGCCGTGTAACCTGGTTCCCCCCTGTTATTGGCAAGAAGTGACTTTGAAGCTTTCCAAGCCCCCCTCTCTCGGGGAAAGGTCTTTGTTTCTTGGTCTAGTGTCAGGTAGTGTGCCTAATGCTACCGCTTTGTGCTTTCCTACAGTTGTAGGGCCTCTAAACATAGACCTGTGCATGTATGATGTAGCCCGGATGTAGGTAATACAGCTTTATCCCCTAGGTATGTATCGGCCCATTCCCAGGTCACGAAACCAACCAACGGGGCTGGTCAGTTCTCACATACCTACCTAATACACTTAAGGTATTCTATTTGGAAACGCATCTATTTATTATTTGTTCTCTTATTGATACACACCACATATATAGTAGGTTAACCTACATCTAATTTCATATTTAGGTTATATACTATCTTGATTGTATAATACCTACTTAACCCTACATATCTAACTACGTAGCTACCTGCATCCATGTATACCTACATATATATATATATGTAACCTAAAAGGTAGCTGGCAGAAGGTGCTTTCTTCTCTCTTTTCTTTTTCTTTTCCTTTTTTAGTTCCTATTTTTTCTTTTTTCTCTTTCCTCCCTTCCTAACCTACATATCTATCACTCTCTACATTGGCATCGTATCTCCATCTCTCTTCCTCTATCTCCCCCCCTTCTCTTTCTCTCCCCCGTCTCTTATTCTCTTATTCCTCGAGTCTTTGTGTGCTTTTTTTTTTTAGTTTTCTATCAATCTACCCAAACCGAAACCCCGCATTAAAAGAAACAACCGACAAATCAGCAACGGCCATTCGAAATTCAATTACTCACTTGGTCTTGGTTGGTAGAACGCACATACATATACACCCACATACATCCACATACACACATACACACACAACATACCTATACCTACAATAACCTTACACACCTTACACACGACTCGCGTCTGCTGCTGCTTAGACCACCACCATACCACCACTTAAACTCAACTCTCTTTCCCTCTCTCTCCCTCTCCATATTATGAGGAGGATAATTAACTAAACTTCCCAACTACACAAACCACACCTACATACAAAACCCCCCCTCCACCTCTAAAACTTCCCAACCAACCCCGCATCGTATCTTCTTTCCTCCTACAAAACCCCCCCAATTAAACACCCTTTATAATAAAAATATCCCTTTCCTCCCCTTCTTTCTTCTTTTCCTTCTCCCCCGTCCCCCTCCCCCCCAAAATCCCAAATTCCATCGAGTCCTCGCCTCTTCAGGATCTTGATGGCACATCACCTGCCAGCACTCGACGCTTTTGTATCGCGACCACGCCGATGACTCTGGTCCTCATTCCGAGGCCATTGTCTGAAGCTTCCCCGCAATACATCATCACGCTGAAGAGCCATGCCCGTCGAGTCCAAATTCCAAGATGTCACCGGTGCCACGCTTCGGACTCGGACCATGCCTCAGTTTAGCGGTAGTGAGAAGCCACGGAGCTGGATAAAACGGTACCGTACAGAGGTGGCCGCCTCTTCGGCTAGTGTCCTGTCCACGGTTACGGCCTTCCCTCTCGATAGTGTCAAGACTCGCATGCAGACGTATCCTTATGATGGAGCTGTGCACTGTGTCCGTGTCACTTATAAATCCGAGGGTCTTCGTGGATTCTTTCGAGGTATGTTTCGTTTGTACCTACATAGAAAGTTCACGACCTGGCTAACCCCCCTCGCTTCCTTTCTCCTTGTCTCCCTTTGACAGGTGTAACTGCTCCCTTAGCCAGTGTAACTCTTGTACGAACCGTCTCGTTTTCCATTTACCAACGCTCCAAATACATCTATTCCGACTGGATGGGGAAACACCTGGGGTTCTGTCCGCTGGAACATGTCAACAAGAATGGTGCCTACCCAAATCTCGGCACCATTGCTTGCTTCGGTGCTGCCGGTGCCACTGCCGGCTCTGGCATCACTTTCATAGCTTGTAAGTCGGTCGGCTTTGTTGGCATCGCCCAATTGGTAGCTAATGCAATGTTACCACAGGTCCCTTTGAATTGACCAAACTAAGCGCACAAGTTTCCGTCCTCATGGCCAATCAGAAGAATATAGACCCCAAGCGACAGGCCATTGCCATGAGCTACCATAATAAAGGAACCTTCAAGACTCTGGCCAACATTGTGAAGCACCGCGGTTATAGTGGCATGTATACTGGACTGAACCTGCACCTACGTAAGTCGACGCCGGCCTACTCGTGGTCTTCCACCCCGCTCCATATAGCTCCTGAGCAGATTGCCTAACCACCCGAATGTAGTAAGGGATACTGTAGGAACCGGCATCTATTTCGCGACATACGAGAGCAGCAAGCAGCTTTTGACTACTTTTAGTGGCAGAGATGCCCACAAGAATCCCATCGCTGTTCTAGCCGCGGGGGCTCTGTGCGGCATCGTGTCGTGGGCCATGATTTGTGGGTTGATCATCTACATGTGGCCCCCTTTGCTTCAGCTAATGATGAGCCCCCAGATCCCATCGACTCGGTCAAAAGCATATACCAACGTAACGCTCTCATGTATTCAAAGGGCCAGAAAGTACCTATACCTAAGATCCAGTTCTTCAGGCGTGACATGTACCGAGGTTTGGGCGTGTCTATGGGACGCTCCGCTGCGGTGAATGCCGTGTTCTTCTCCGCATTCGAGCTGTTCAAGAAACGGATCAATGCTATGAAAGACGTGGATTGAAATGGAGAGAGAAAAGATGCAGAGTGCAACAAGGTACCGGATTAATTAGTTGATCGGACTGTATACGTCAAGCACGACATACGCATAGGACCAGGCGTTCTTAGGGGTCGGCGGTGAAGCTACGGATTGATATATAATGGACTTCCGTGAGAGGGAAGCGCAACAACATCAATAGTGGGAAGTCCCAAGCGCTTCTTGTTGTCTATTCATATTTTTTTCAAAACGGAAATCAAAGGTTCATAGGGGGCGCAACTTTACCAAAAAGGAATACGCGAAGAAGGTATGGTATGGTTCATGTAAATCTAAAAATGCATGATATTTACGCCGCGTTTATGAGCTAGCCCAGTCTCATTCGACGGGCACGCTCATTTCAAGGCGTATTTCCTCTCGGGCGTCACAGACCCCTCACTTAGTAGTACACAACTGTGAAAGCAATAATCAAACAAATCAAATAAAACAATAATGCTTCCATCAATAACAGCATACATGTGTCTTGATCCCTTGTCCTCTCCTTTCCACTATTACCGAGTCTATCCTTGGTGACGTACAACTACACATAAAACACCCACTACCCAGTTATCCATCTGAACGCCTAACCTGCAAAAGAAAACAAAAAAGAAAAGGGGGAAGGGGGGGGGATAAGAAGAAAGATGCCGAAGAACCCCCCCTTTTTCTACCCGAAAATGGCTGCTACTAGTATGTTTGTATCACGGCCGCATCCTGCCAATTATCAAATGCGTGTTTCTAATCCATCCCTTCTTCCTCCTTTTCGACACACACATACACATAGTGTGTCTATTCCTTCTGCTCTAGAGTATTTTTCTTACGTCCTCGGCCTCTCTCTCTCTCTTTTATTTCTCCGGGTGCTGGTGGGAGGAAGGGAAGGGAAGGGAAGAGCCGGTAATCTAATCGCTCCGCAGCATACTCTCGACGAGGTCGCCGAGGGGGCCCCAGAAGTCCTTGCCGCTGGCGAGGCCGTGCTCGTCGATGAAGAGGACGTACTGCTTGAAGGAGGTGTTGAGGTGGGGCTCGAGCCCGAGCTCGCGGATCACGGGGTAGTGGTGGCAGTAGATGTGCGCGTAGACGCGGTACAGGCGCTTGAAGATCTGCCGCACGAGCGACGGGAAGGACTTGGGGAAGGGCACGCCGATGCGGCTCGGCAGCACCGATTCGTTGTCGATGTTCCCCTGCACCCAGCTCATCAGCTGCTCGATGTAGGCCGGCGCCGCCATCTTGGTGGGCCGCTTGTAGGTCTCGTTGTCTTGCCAGAGGTACTCGAATCTGTTTCATCCCAAGGGGGGAAGAGGTTAGTTTTAGGGGTTTCTTTTTTTTCGGTAGAGGGGTTGGGCATATCGGATGAAAAGAAGAAAACTCATACTCGTCCGTGGCTTTCATCTCGGGGCACGACTGCGGGGAGCAGAACTCGGTGATGGCACCGTAGAGAAGGTTGATCTGGTTGTAGAAATCGACCATGTTGACGGCCAGCCACTCGTTCTCGTCCTCGCCCTCGGGCAGCTTAACGATCTTGCGCAGACTGCCACCGCCGAGCGTGGCTTCGGCATACTGTCGCAGCTGGTAGCTGTTGCCGCCCTTACCGGCGCGAGACCGCAGCTGGTTGCGCGCACGCTGGTTCCTGTATATGGGGACATCGGGGTCAGCCGAATCAGGGGGACGATGATTTCTATGTTTGGGACGTACACGGTGGTTACGAACGATGTCATCTTGCTATTGCTGTTGTTGTTGTTGCTGTTGCCCCCGGGCTTCTTCTTTCGGAGGGGACTCTTCGGTGGGGGGATAGGTGGAGGTGGTGGGAGGACGACGTCTGGAGCAGTAGCAGTCGTAATCGTAGTGGCTGCTGCTGCTGTTGTTGTTCTTATTGATGTTGATATCTGCGACATAGTGGTGATGGTGGTAATTGGTGGTTTATGTTAGCGATGTGTTCCTTTCATAGCTTTGCTTTGCTTCGCTTCACTTCGAAGTAAACAACCTAGATAAGTAGGGAATATCTGGATGGTATGTTTTTTCTTTTTTTTTCTTTTTGCTTTTTAGAGGGGAGAGGAGGGGAGGTGATTTGTGACTAGGAGGAACTATGACAGCATTATACCTGTAAGATTGATTCCCTTTTTCAGCCAAGTTGGGTATCCGAATTATTCAATAATGCGCGCGCGACGTGGTTGTATGTGTTATGTGTCTATTCCCACTTTCTCTATTCGTATCTAGTCGTATGGGTGGGAATCGGCGGTCAACAATGCTTATTCCTTTATTTTTTTTCGGGTTTCCTTTTAGTATTTTTTTCAAAATAAGAAAAAATGACTCCTAACTGAGGCTAGGAAGAGTATGGACGAACTCGGTTCTGATGGCATTGAAGTGGATGTTTTGATGGGTTGCTATGCGGTGCACGGGCCATTGGTCCAGAAAAGCAGGGATCCCCCTGTAGTCCACCCCGCCTGATGTCAACCAAGCCCACCCCACATTACATCAGCCGTCCATTCCAGCCTTATAATACAAGCCTCATCTTATCTTGCCTTGTAAGCATTCTTCAAGTTCTTTGTACTTGCTTCAAGTTCGTGATAAATAATTTCTTTTTAAGCTTGAAAGTCCCAAAAACCTTTATATTCTGCTACATAATTCTTCCTTCAAACTTATGAGCTACTTTTAAACCGAGTAATTTATTTTGTTACATCGTATCTATTGTTCACTTACAAGCTACGTTCTAGTACATAAAGATGTTTAAATTAAACCATCTAAATACCATTATAAAATACCTACTCTATATACTCTCTATGTTCGTGATAATGAGGATAGAGGCTCATCCTGTCTAGTGCATCTCCCAAAAAAAAAAACCCCATGCCCCTTGCTCTCCCCGGGACATCAACCCACCGAATACTAACCCAAATGCGACTGAAGTCTAGAAAAGAGACCCCGCAAATGAGCATCGCTCCCCGCGGTTTTAGACCCGGGTAATTGGCTCTCCACCTGGGGTTGCAATACGACTCCTCCTGTCAAGTCGGGCCAAAGCCAGGGCTTGGTCTACTTTAGGGGTTATGATGGAGAGTGTATAATAATATACAGTATCCGCACCTAGGATGTCGTGATGTTTCCTTTTTTTAACATGTGGTTATGCTTTGATTCTCTCTATATAAGCAAAGATGATATTATCCATTTACACCATCTCCCTCTTAGCCCTCAGTAATGCGTATGCTACGGCGCCTGAGATCAACAGGAAACGAATCGTGCGGTCATTCAACCCTCGTCGCAATGCCAGTTCTGGCACTACGCCGCTACAAGTCGGCAATGGAAACTTTGCCTTCGGCGTAGATGTGACGGGGTTGCAGACGTTCAGCCCCTTTGCAACCATGTCCACATGGGGTTGGCATAACTTCAGTCTACCAACTACTGTAGGACAGACCTCTGTTGATGGTAGGTGTGCAGTGCTCTATTATGAACAGTAAACAAGGCTATATATCTAACATAAACATGGCGGAAGACTTCATCGGCTTGGATTGGTGGACACACGGTCGACTAGTCAATTATAATCAACCCAACCCAGCACAGGGCGATATATCCAATTGGTTAATACAAAACCCACAACGAGTCAATCTAGCTACCATTGGCCTATCCTTCAATGATACTGATGTGACCGAAGAGATGCTAGATAATAAGAACCAGATACTTGATCTATGGACAGGGATGATATCATCATCATTTTCCTATTTAGGAGCTTCAGTCGATGTTGAAACCTGGGCAGACTCCGGCTCGGACACTATTGGGATCTCTATTGAGTCGGAACTACTGTCGTTTAGTTCACTCGGTGTCTTCTTCGATTTTCCCTTTCCGACTATAAATAAATTCGAGGCACCATTTGTTGGCGTATTCAATGCCACAAAGAATCATACCACCACACTTCAATATGGGAAGAACATGGCCTCCATACGGCATGATCTTGACGCTACCTCGTATATAGTCGCTGTTACTTGGGATTGTGCTGCAGAGATATCCGGCCCTATAGAGGGGACTCATCGTTATGTTTTACGATCATCGAAGGGTACTAGCAAAATAAACTTAGCGATTACCTTCTCCCCGGATCAAGAATCATATATCCCTTCTGTAGATGATATCAAGACGAGATCTATCGCTTGGTGGGAAGCTTACTGGGGATCCGGAGCATTCATAGATATGTCAAAAACGAACTCGTCTAATGCTACAGAGTTGCAAAGAAGAACGGTTCTATCTCAGTACCTTACAGCCGTAAATTCGGCTTCATCATGTCCACCACAAGGTGAGTACCCCCTAGTCCTAGATCGTGAGAAACTAGCTAACTTGCATATTAGAGTCAGGTAGGTCTACCCGGTGCTTTGTTGTTATAAAAATCTCCTAGGTCGTAGGTTAACAAATTTCAAGGCCTAGTAAATAATGGTTGGTACGGGAAATTTCATGTAAGTACTAACTGTCAGCATATCGAACGATGCTACTGCAGCCATAACAGTACCGCTAATGGTTTAACGACGCTTATAGCTAGAGATGGTCATATGGCATCTACTCCATTTCTCGCGATGGGATAAGTTTCCCCTATTGTGGCGTAGCATTCCGAACATGTATAGCCAGTTTCTAGATTCATCGATCGACCGCGCAAGGCTTCAGGGATACGACGGTGCTCGATGGGGCAAGATGACAGATCCGACTGGCCGCTCAGCCCCCGGCGAGATCAACTCATTATTGATATGGCAACAGCCTCATGCCATGTACTTCGCCGAGCTTGAGTACCGAGCATTTCCCAACGAAACGACGCTCACCAACTGGGATGGGATACTCACCTCAACGGCAGATTTCATGGCGTCCTACGCCTTCTTCAACCAGTCCACCAAAGTCTATGACCTTGGGCCGCCCATGTACCCGGCATCCGAGAACACTAACCCGAATGCCACCATCAACCCCGCCTTCGAGCTTGCGTACTGGCGCTTCGGGCTCGATATAGCTATCACATGGAAGGAGAGGCAAAACGCCAGCGTGCCTGCAAAATGGGCCGACGTCCGCGATAATCTAGCCCCGCTTCCCATCGCGGACGACGCATACGCCGTCTATGAGGGCATCCCCGACATGTGGGAGGACCAAACGACAGTGCAAGACCACCCAGCCATGTCCGCTATCTTCGGGCTCCTACCCCCGCCGTCGAACAGGAGCGGCGATGGCGATGGCGATGGCGAGCCGCTCAACATGACGGTCGTCAGGAACACGGCGGATAAGATCCGTGACCTCTGGGACCTGGGCGACTGCTGGGGCTGGGACTTCCCGATGCTGGCTATGAACTCGCTGCGGCTGGGCGACGTCGACCAGGCTGTGGCCTACCTCCTCCATCCGTTGTTCGAGTTCGACGATGCGGGATACCCCGTGGGCGGATCCCGCGTGCCGACACCGTATTTTCCCGGGTCCGGTGCCCTATTACTAGCTATGGCCATGATGGCCGGGGGTTGGGACGGAGAGCCTGGGATGCATTTTCCCGAGGGGTGGGACGTTGCTGTGGAAGGATTTTTACCGGGCTTGTAATAGCTCTTGAAATATAGGTTATATGAAATAGGTAATTATCGTTTCGAGACTACAGCTTTTTGCTTGGCTTTCTCCCAATGACATATCATATGATGAGATAGAGATACTATAATCACCTCGCATATTATCATGCTTAATTACAAATCATGCTGTCCAGGGTTAGAGGACCAGTCTGATCAAACAAGATAAGTAGTCTGATCATGGTATGTTCTCGACCCAATGTACAAAGCCTCCTAGAGTAAGTGCGATATTCCATATGGGCTGGTTTGAGTGTGACCTCTGAACACATACGGACTTGAGGATTCTTGAAGCAGACATAGAGTCGAATTTGGATGATTGCAGGAAGAGGTTCTTCCAGCTTACAACTACCAGGCTTTCATATTTCAACCATGCAATAATCCAATATGTATAACGCTTAGAAACCATCGTACCACCATGGCCGAGGTTGGCTTCATGGCTAGAAAGGGGAAAATTCAAGTCTCGTTAAAATCTCGACACGCACACTCATACAAAACCGTTTCCGTAAGGGCGCAAAACCTCTTCTGGACCTTTTTTTGTCTTGCTAAGATCTGCTGGCCAACCCCCGAGAACCCTTTCGTTTTCTTATTTTCTACACCTGATACTTGATGGAGAGGCATTTCACAATATTCTGCCCGGAAATCCATCTAGGTCGCCTCCTCGCCCACCTGCGACCATGTTTATCCACCTTAGAAGTAGGTAGAGTCACTTTTCGAAGCTGCTAAACTTGATACCGAACCCAGCCCCCCACTCAGAGCAAGATTTCTCCAATGTTTTCACCCTCAAAGCCGAGAGTGGCAAGCTTGCGTAGTCTGTTCTTCTCCTTGGCCTTGTCTGCCACCTTCCGTTCTTTCGCTAGTTTCTCTACCACGGCAAAGTCTGACTTCTCGTAGCCAGCAGGCGTGTCGTCGTCTTTGTCCAGATCGATCTCGCCGAGGAGGAGGACGTTCTCACCTCGTACTAGGAAGATGCCGTGGGGTTTATCGGCGTAAAAGCCCTTGGGCTGGGGATCGTGGGGATCGGAGGTAGTGGCGTATATGCGCTCGACCGTGGATTGGAGAACCAGGTTTGCTGTGGCGGTGGGCGGGCTTCGCGTTAGTCTGGGCCTCTTTTGGGCTTCTGGGCTCGTAAGCGAGATGATGGTTTCGGCACGTACCGAACTGGTCCCAGCTCCGTAGTATTCCTGTCAACTTCCTACCATCTCGAAGACATACCAAGAGCTTCTCTAGACATGGGCGGTTAACCAAGACACAAAACACCCGTGAAGAAGCCCTATTCGGCGCTGCCAGGCGTCTTACTATCTGTCAGATCTAGCAACTGTGCAGCCGTGGTGAACATCTGGGGCGGTAGCTGCTGGGGTTGAGGTTGGGGTTGGGGCGGAGGGCCCCGTCCTGGCATCGGGCCTCCCGGTGGAGGACCGCCGGGTTGGGGCGGATCATGGATAGTTAGGTTCTCCATCATATCATTTGGTCGGTGATCTTGACTTGGTTAGGTTTCAAGTATTCCGAATCCATGGAAAGAAGGAGAGAGAGAGGGACGAAGAGAGGGAGAGAAGGTTTTTTGTGTTTGGTTTTGCTAGAAATACTTACGCCAAGGCTAGTGTTATCCCAAGGCGAAGCATGAGTTGACAAAAAAAGGGAAAGATTTTTTTTATGAGCGATGCTGAGGGATTACCTAGCTGGGTTGAAATTGAAGAGTTATAGTCGGTATTGGTATTGGTATTGGTATAAGGTATAGGTGACAGTGACGGTGACGGAGATCCTTGACTGCTAAAACCTTCTTAAGGTAGCGGGTCATTTTGGGTCAATTTGAACCAACCAACCAATCTATTGGAGTTACCTAACCTTAATTGAATTGATGTCACCTGCTACATACATAGGTTACTAACATGATCTGTAGTTACACAGTTACACCTAACGGTGAAAACTTGAACTCTCAATAACGCTCAGCCAAAAAAAGGCCTATCGCACGTGCATCCGGGTTTTCGCTTATATAAGTAGTCGCAACTTTAAATGGCAACCATATTGGGTACTACCCACCTCTGATCTCTCTGATCTCTCTTAAACTACTACAACTCCCAGAAGCAGACATATTCCAGACTCAGAGTGAACAAGACTTGGGATAAATCCACTCTTTCTTTCTTTCTTTCTTTTTTCTTCCTTATTTTCTTCTTGACTCTGGTATCCTTAATTCTATCTGTAACCTCTATCATACTTTGGTTGTGGATCGCGGGGAATGTGATGCTTGTTATCCAAAAACCAACATCCACCATCTATCTACGTCAACATACCTACATACTACCAGCTAGTCGCTCCAACGAACTACCAACTTCAAACTTCATCCCGTGAACCCCATGAATTGTCTCATCACACTACTACGTGAATTATTTTTGGTCAGGCAGCCGGTATTAATAAATATTCACTAGAGTAGCAGCCCTCCACACCTGTCATCTCGGCCACCATCTCTCCCGGGTAGAAAGGAGTCGATATCTGTTTCAGCCATCAGCGAGGCGAATACCTTCGATCGGACGGACTGATACTACCCACACCCGTCTGAACTAATAAGCTCTACTTAGATCATCTTGCAGCAAGTCTAGTCATCTGTTGTCTCAGCGTCGTATTTGCATTTTTTATTATGACATTGACGAGGCAACCCCTTTCCGCCAAGGCCAGCCTTCTTCGCGATAGCGTCTGACAAGCTGTTGAGCTTGGCGCAAAGCGAACTTGCCATCGCTTGATCTCTCTGTGAAATCGTCTTATCAAGATTCCCCATCGAACAAGAAAAAAACATGATATTGTTGTCTGCTGAATGCTAATCATGGATCTTCAGTTTCCATAAGCTATCCCTGAAACCATGGGTAGAAAGATCGGGATGGTGGTTGTCAACCAACTTTATTGATATTCAAGTACACAACATACAAAATTCTACATATAGGTAGGTGGCTTTTGATAGGTAGGCAGGAATATTATTTGAATCCAGTTACAGAGTCAATAATATCGCCCCCAAATGGTAAGCGAGCTTAATGCGGCCCGCCATTCTTTAACCTACGCTATCCATCTTGTTGGTAATCTTGCCTGGTTGCATTATGCTTCTAGTGTTTCTAGTTGCAGATCACACAGCCCGTCAAAAGACGCGAAAGAACACTAAGCCAAATAAGAAGCTCACGATAGCGAACCTACCTAGACTCCCCCGGCTGAGTCTGCGGCCGTGCGGGCCTCATACCCCAGTGTCTGGCCCTGGATGCTCTTCAGGGGTCTTGGAGCTTCAGTCATGGCCGATAGAGGATTGATAGTCGGTCTTCATACGAACGACTACGCATGAATTCTGAACCTAGGCGGATTTTGATGGCCCGAACAAGTAAGACGGATGGTTCAAGGGCAAATCATATTGTTTATCTTCCTCAACCACATCATATCAAGGAGGGTATTAACTTAGTTGCCCATTTTCGGCTTTACTCCTTTACCCTCGACGGCATTATTTGCGAGAAACATTAACTTTAGGCTCAATGACATGATGTCCTGGCGACCATGAGTGAATGAATAATATCACGAATTATGTACGGATCTGAGAACGATGCTGAAGAGCCGGCTCTTTTACTACTCTCTGCTAATCGCGCTGGCCACGATAGAGGTTTGGGCTATTCATAATGCAGACGTCGAGGCGGCTTTGGCATCTCCCGACGTCACACGGGAGAGCCGGGAAAAGGATTGCTCGTTATGGAAGAGGCTTGGGGATATAGTAATCGAGGATTCAGAGGCGGCAGGACGTCTCATATTCGCAAGAACACCGACTTTAGAGGACAGCCCACGAGAACGAGCTCTCCCAGTTATTGGAACGCCGACACCAACATCGCCACCCGTAAAGCGTCAGGATGATGGGCAGATCCAGGCCCTTTCAGAACAGCTCAGATCCGTGTCTGAGTCCGCCACTCAAGCCATATCGTCTGTCTCTTCGAGTGCCTCTTCAGCTATCAGCCAAGTCTCTCAGTCCGCACAATCCGTCCGACAATCTGCCGACCAAGCAGTACAGTCCGCGAACCAGAATGCCGACAATGCCAACAGACAGCTGTCGCAAACACAATCATCAGCCTCGAGTGCTATCTCGGCATCATTAGCTAGCATGAGTAGCCGGATATCATCGAACTTAGCTAGCGCGCAGAGCAGTGCTAGCAGTCAAATCAGTGTTGCCCAAGCCGAAGCAAGCCGGAGCGCGGCGAGTGCTATCGACATAGCTTCTAGTCAGATTCAAGAAGCTAGGGCGGATGCAAGTGGCATAAGGGTATACCTCCAACTCTTAGCTGAGAATAACAGAATCCCTGCTAACTTATCATGTTATAGGGCGATGCAACTTCTTTTGTACAGCAGGTACAATCTAACTCTGTTTCGGGCACCAACGTCGCCATTATCGTCACGGTAGCGGTGGTTGGTACTGCCTTCATTAGTACTCTGATT
The DNA here is from genome assembly GCA_022578605.1 of Camillea tinctor. Classification (NCBI taxonomy): domain Eukaryota; kingdom Fungi; phylum Ascomycota; class Sordariomycetes; order Xylariales; family Graphostromataceae; genus Camillea; species Camillea tinctor. The sequence goes on from MU394052.1 coordinate 1,523,407, forward strand.
TCGTGTCTTGTGCTGCGCTATAGACGGAAGAAGAAGGGTAGACGTGAGGGAGAGGCCGCTATCAGGAACACACCTGAAAAGTTGGATGAGAAGCCTGTCGCTTTCCGTGGTTCACTTCTTAGCACGCCTCGGTTTACTCCCTTCGGTGGCGGGTCAGGTTACCCGATGGACAAACTAAAGCTTCCTAATCTCAGTCCTCTTATCAAGAGAAAGAAAGTTGGCGGAGAAGATAACGCTGTTGGCCTTGCAACTAGTGACTACAATGCCAATACAAATAATCGAGATAGTAACAAGGACGTCTATGGCGTGTCAGATGCGAGCTTTCGTCTCCAAAAGCCTAATGGTGTCCAGAAGGCAAAGAGCGTTCGACTTATTCGAGTTGGTAGTGGGAAAGGCAAGGCTACAGAAGAAGATGAGCAGGCCTTGATCGAGCGTGTTCCCTCACCACCAGCTCTAGTATCTGAGGAACCACAGGCAGATCTAGAACCTCAACCCGCACGACCTCGGGAAAGCCCAGTTTCGCCACCTGATCTAGTTCCTTCCGAATCTACCAAGTCTGTCGTCCCATCCCCTGAAATAATTCAGGCACCCACCATGCCACAGCCCGCAGCAGAACCCTCGCGGCGAAGCATGTTTTCGGTGCGAAATTCCGTAACACGGCCGCCGGTCCGCTCCACCCTAACTAGCCAGCAACGACTCAGGTTCCGGGATAGTAGTGATATCGAGTCAGCCGAGCCGACGCCGCTAGGATGGCAGCCTTCTCTGGCCGCACCCGTTGGCAACACGACGACGTCGATGCGCAACACTAATACTGCCAGCCTGCGCATTAATAATAACGACAGCACTCAGGGGCTCCGGCGCCCGAAGAATGCGGGCGCTAGCTTTGCTACGTTCCCCCGGGTACGCAACGGGCCCGCTAATGAGAGTGTCGTGAACAGACCGCGGCCCCCACGTGCCAGCGGAGTTGGAAGCATGAGCGAGGGACAGGACCGGAAAGAAACAGGGGTAGAAGTCGCGGGATCTAATAGCAGTAATAATGGAGCGGCAGTGACGACAATTAATTGGCCTCTAATCGGGAAGTGAGAAAAGGGGGGTTGGAAGACCGAATGAATGCATGTACCTACCACCTTCCGGGAAGCTTCCCCCTTTTCCACACTGGAGTTATGTGTGTGAGACGCTGCCGCTGCGGGAGACCCAAAAGGAAGGTTAAAATTGAAGATCGAGAATACGATACCCCCCAGGGGTTTATGGAAGGTAGATAGCTACTGGGGAAATTGGAGAGTAATGGGTGTGGTAGTGAGGACGATGTATTTTGTGTTTATTGCGCTGGATGGTAACTGGTCTACTTACATATATCCCTTGACTCCCTTTATCCCTTTTCAGAGCAAAATAGTGATCGTACATGTGACACGGGTTACACAGATGAAAGCTTAGTTCTTATCTGACTGATTCGACGGAATCCATAAACGGGATAGTACTGAATGATCGATACCTCTCTATATAAGTTTATAAAGGTATATAGATACGTTTCTAAGCAAGTTGAGACTATCGCTTCCGTCTTGACCCAGGCTACGCATTTATATGTTTTCAAAAAGGGGGGTGTAGAGGGGGGAGTGAACGAGAACCCAAAAGGATACATAATAAATCATCTTATTTTTGTCCATCTGTCTCGTAATTCGCCTGAATTCTTTTGATTATTTTATTTCTTATTAAATTCTTTTCTTTTTTTTCTTTTTCCCTTCCAGAAATCTTCCCCGCCTTTCAACAAATCTTACCTACTTTCCCGATTCCTCTTTCCCCTCTCTTATTATGTTTATCCAAGATCCTCGGGAGGTTACTGACGTACATGACGATCATCTACCCTTACTCAACCTTACACAACCGCATCATGCGAGCCAGTCGTTGTGTAAGTCAGGTACCAACAAGGCGTGACCTAACATTTCCCCCTCTCAGAATATGCTGACTGGCAGGTATAAACCCAAATTACTCAATCTATTTAATCATTCACTTTTTTTTTTCTCTTATTGGCTTTTTTGGTTGTTCGTTTGACCTCAACAGACTTCATCTTTTCAGATGCTCTTCTTTTTATTGGAACACGTTAATACTGTTGGTCTAAAGAAACATCATGTTTTTCAAGGACGATTCTACGTTGCAGCAGATTCGGTTCTACCATCGGTCTATGAAATTTGTTATATTCTTTCTTTCTCTGCGTAAAGCTTGTCCTTATCAATCTTCATAATAGTTGATTGTATAGATATGGAGAACGGGCAGGAAGGAATGAAAGAGAAGGGAAGGGGAGGAGGAAGCAGTGGGTGCTTATTGCTTCTCTACGTCAGTTTCACTCTTTCTTAGCTCTTTGTCTGTCTACGACGTGTCCAACCATTATGGACTGTGCTGGATATCAAGTATCTAAGGGCGTATAAAAAACCCGCTCTACTATGCGGACCCCATCCCGGACACAGACGACTACCGTGTCAAAAGAAAAAAAAAAAGAAAAGAAAAGAAAAAGAAAAAGAAAAGAAAAGCCTTCATGTGGAAGCTATTAGCGGGTTCGTGTCCCTGCCTGTTGCCCATGCGCTTTCAGGCTGATCTGGGGATATGCAATTTTCATTAGCAAGGAGCTCTCCTGAGCTCACCGCCGACACCCTGCCTAGGTTCATCGATGTCTATATGCCTTGCCAACAACGCCTGATGTCTATGCAGATATAATACGCCCACTTTTTGTGCTCCTCGACCAATAGCGGTAAACGAGCATCAAGAAAACTATAGGGTCGCCTAAGGAGCTTCTTCCCCGCCACGGCCTGAAAATCGCCCTCCTCTGAGCTAGAGATAGGTCAGATACTGAGATGCTGATGCACGAGTTCCATATCGTGGAAAAAAGACACCAAAAACTCCGAGATCCCGGTCTATGCAATCGTCCCAGGTCGACAGTCATCAAGCGAATCGTACATATGAATATAAAAGAAATCGTCTATCGGTGGTTAACGTGCGCAACGGCTTAGCCGTTTTATGCGCTCATTTATGGGGGAGAGGGGAGGGAGGAGTGGGCTTGAGTCTGGTTTATCAAGCACGGCTGCCCAGAATTACTTATGATCTGTGGATGGTAGAAAGGTCAAGGGCCTCGAGAAGTTCGGGGCGGGCCGAGAGAGCCTCTCTGGCCTGGGAGTAGGTAAACCACTGCCTCTCCCTTTTGTGCTTCTCAGGCCAGTCGGACTCCTCTCTCAGGACGGTGGCTTCGTAAAATCGGTATAGCGACTTGGGTGCTTCCTTGGACAATTTCTTAGGCGGTCTCGAGTCGACAACATTGCCCAAGTCGTAGTCGATCTGGATGGAGATGCCAGCCTCTTCCCAAGCTTCGCGCTCGGCAGCCTCCGTACACTCCTCGTCCGACTCCCATCCTCCCTTGGGGAGGACCCAGCCTTTTCTCCGAGTAGACTGTATAAGCAAAACATACATCCTGTCGGCGGTCAGGGGCACAACTCCAGCGACCAACCGCTCACCCTTCGAGTTGTAGCCTGGCAAGACTAAGGTCAGTTCGTCTACGGAGTAGGCGAGGCACAAGAATAGCACACCACAGGAAAACATATCAAGCAAAGATCCGGACGAAGTTTGGTTGCTAACTTACGCTGTTTATTCCTTCCCGTACGCGACTCCATGGAACGACCATTCGAGGAACCGGAGGCCATGTTGAACGTGACGGTGGTGGTGGTTGTGGTGGAGGTAGTGGAGGAGGTGATGATGATGATGATGATGATGATGATGATGATGATGATGATGATGATGATGATGATGATGATGATGATGATGATGATGATGATGATGATGATGTG
>MU394052.1:1527332-1566771 GCA_022578605.1 Camillea tinctor
GATGATGATGATGATGATGATGATGATGATGATGATGATGATGATGATGATGATGATGATGATGATGATGATGATGATGATGATGATGATGATGATGATGTTGGCGACGGTGGTAGTAGTGGTAGTAGTGGTAGTGGTGGTGGTTATAATAATAATAATAATACAGCAGGACAGAGGGGGGAAAGAAGTGAAGAGGGAAAGCTCTGGACACAGAGTATCTCCGAGCAGATAAAGCTGGAAAGAAGAGGACGAGTTACCGACACTTGTTCAGCTGCATGGTCGTCGTGTTGTTGTCTATAAAGTTGAAGAGGGGAGAAGGGGGGGGAAGAGGTGTTGTTGAGAAGCGCGTGTTCGGAAACCGAGGTTGTGGTGTATGTCTGTGTCTATATTACACCCTTTCTTCCCGGGTTTTTTTTTTCTTTTTCCCCTTCTGTCTATTTTCTTTTGGTATTTTCTTCGTTACGACTTAATGTTGTTGAAGAGGGTTGGTAAGTGGTATTTAATGTTAAGTTGATGATGGTGGCAGTGGTGGTAGTTAAAGGACCTTGCCGCAATCGTTCCCTCTTTTTCTTTTTTTTCTTTTCTCCTAAATTTTTAATTTTAATTTTTTATTATTTCTGCGAAAGAGAAAAAAAGCTTTAAGGCTGAAGTTGTTGAGTGTTGGCGTTAAGGGTCCCCGTACCAAGAGGAAACGTGGGCCTGGCGATCAGGGACGGTGAAAGGAATGATAGGTGGTAGTGGTATTGGTGATGGTGGTATCGATGGTCTTGTTATTATTGTTCCCTGCTGCTGCACCACATCAGAAGACGGGTAATTCGTATGGCCCAGAACCAGAAATTCAATGTCAATGGGGTTTGGCAAAGTCGAAACGGACGAGAATCCGTGGGTCCGAGGAAATTGCACGCGGTCAAGGTGGTGGTGGTGGTACTTAAGGTGGTAGCAGTGGGTGGTAGAAGGGTCTCGTCGAATCTGGTGAGGCCGAAGCTGAGCTGAGCTCAAGTTTTTATGTCTGTGTCTGTGTGTGCGCGTGTAATGGTTGTCTAAGTACGTACATATGCCTTTTTTTTTTTTTTTCTTTGGCTTCTGCGGGGCTGAAAATGGAACTGTACTTTGTACAGCAGGGGGAAGGGAAAATGGAGGGATGGGGGGGGGGTTTGGAGGGTGGTTTTTTAGAGTTGAATGACGAAAAAAGCCCGCAGTAGCGGCAGAGGGATCAGAAAGTAACTAACTAGGGAACTAACCCAAGTTAAATTGACTCGACAGGGTAGGGTAAGGTAATGTAGGAGGACAATGTAATACCTAAAGTGAATTTAAAAAAATAGTAGTGAGGGGGGAGAGGGGGTAGATTGGGGGAAAGCTCTACACATTCATATAGCGTAAAGTGAATATATGTATTCCCACCCTTTAGGTTTGGAGTAAGTATTCTTGTACCGGGGGACAATAACGAGAAAAAAAGTGACAATAAAAGGTGGTATTATAACATTGAATATAAATAGTAGTGGACGGTAAATGTAAAGTTAATGGTGGTAATGATAATAATAATAATAATGGTGATGATAATAATAATAGTAATGGTGGTGATGGTAACAATGCAGCAGCGGAGAATGAACCGAGCACTCTCGCTCGGCCGTTGAGTTGTTGTCTCGTGCCATTATAAAAATACAATTGCAAATGGAGGGGGGGCTTGTAAAAAGGCAATTAGCGTTGGCTTTTATACCATCTAACAAGAGCCCCAAACGACGCAGGGCTAAACAAGGGCGGCGGCCGAAAACATGTAAGAGCTTTTCATGCCATGCCACCACGAAGTGCAACAAACTGGCAACCTTAGACGAACGAGGACCCCGGTTTCTGAACAGGGTAGATAGGGAAAAGGACCTAACAAGAAATTGAATTGGAAAGAAAGGATACAACAAGATACAACAGACCAACAACACGCCAGTACTACCTACCTAGGGTCAGAAGACCATTGTGGTTTTTGGTCTGTGTGTATGTGCGTGTGTGTGTGTTTTTTCTTTCTTTTTCTTTTCTTTCTTTCCCTTTCTATCTTTGGATTTGCCCCGATCTGTCCTCTCGTGAAGAGTCAGCAGTAGTGGTGGTGGTAGTGGTGGTGGTGATGGTGGTGGTCGGTGCCGCCCTACGTACAACCAACTAATCACCAATCAACCAAGCTTACCTGAGAGCTAGGTGCCACCTATAAAAACAAAAGACCTCGACTACATCAATAGAATCTATCGGGGTATAGTCATGGAACGGACCCGGGATACAAAATAACAAAATCCCGGCAATAGAAAAATAAAATAAAATAAAAAAGGAGAGAGAATAAGTTAGGTAGTCAAAGAACGAAAGAGGATGAACGTGCGATAGAGGGGAATAGAGAGAGAAATTTTCTCCAGAATAAAAAAAAAAAAAAGCGTCTAAGTCCGCAGCCCTTGAACTAAAAATGTAACTATGTACACTACATACATAACCTACATACTCTTTTTTCTTTTTTAGTAACGTGCCTGCGTGCATACTTCGTACTTCAATGGATACACTAAATAAGTACGTACTACATACCTACAACATACCATGTAGTAGTAGTACTTCATGTATCAATATGTACATGGAGATGTACATGGAGTAGACATGTACCGACCATCTCCACCAAAAAGAGCCATGTTCGAAGGTCTTATAGCCCTGGCCTTCCCGAAGCCTCCTCAACACTACCTTACTACTCACATGCAAACCAAGAGCTGTACCCCACTAATAACTCCGACTTTTTGATGTTGGGATACATCGATAGGACACACCACCCTGAACTTTTGGAGGTACATATGCAAGTTCAATTAAGAGTCTTCTGCAACCAGCTGCGGGTAGAAAAGAAGGAGGGAAAAGAAAAAGAGAGAAGAAGAAGAAAAAAAAAGGGGGGGGGGGGGGGAGGGGGAGGGAAGGGGACAACACATCAAGGCTGGAAGGTTGCCTTAAAATAGAGAGATGCCCCTGAATTGAATTTGGCTACTAAACCTGCGTATATGCATCTACATCATCTGCCTTGATATCTGCCTCCATAGACCTCATATAATACTTTGATGCATATTACCATCCTAAACAACCTATACTTGACCACACCAAACAGCACCCACTACACTATATATCTATCAATTACTACACAGAGGGAGGTTAAAGCATAGTTGACCTAAACCAGTATACTATGTTATGTAGTATACCTACACTAGCTAGAGTAGTGTCACACATAACCTTATAAGTAACGTGGTCAACTACATACATACATATATATAGGTATATATAGATGTAACCTACGTAAGGTTTACGCTTATACACTACCTCTTGCATAGCCAAATATCGATATATACTAGCCTAGATTTGTAATAGGTCATCTTCAACAACATAGATGTAGCCTACATATGTTGTGTACCTAGGTAGATGTATAACACCCTTGCACCTATACATAGTACTATTGGGATTTACTACACCAGGTGCAACGGCCAATAGTGCACCGGGGTTTCTTATCAGTTTCTGTGTGGTAAGGAATATTTCCTTTTCTCTTTATTGCATGAAATAAGGTAAGGTTTAAGGTACACTGTAAGTGTATTACCTTATTGTGTGTGTCGTGTAAAACACTCGTTTCAAAGTACCCACGAGATCATGATGTATTTAATTATGGGTCCCTCTCGTCATACATCATTCGTCATTCGTGAAGAGTGGGAGAGATCGCCGCCGGTCCGCCAGTCTAGAAGGAGCAGTAGAAGAATAAGGTAGTAGGTAGTACTACCTTCTGTACGTACGCAGCAGTGCACCAAAGCTAAGCAAATAACCTACTAGGGCTACTAGTACTTCTAATCTATCTTGTACCTACATCTTATTCGAATCCTTCATCTTGCATACACACCACCAGTTACCACCAGTTACCACCACATTCTTCACCACCATTACCACCATCAAGTCCGTCATCAGACAATCATGGCAAAATTATAACGTACATAGGTAACACTAGAATTCGATCCTTAGATCTGTCGCCCCTGATTTACTCAACCCTCAACCCTGAACCAAGCATCAGCCACCCCCCTTCGTCCTTCTCCTCCTCCTCCTCCTCCCCCCCCGTCTCCTTCTCCTCTCCTCTTCCGCCCCAAAAAAACCAAAAACCACCAGGTAATTCGACCGAAACCAGCCAGCCTCATATAATAAATTATTTCTGTCGAGCCTTGCTAGGAAGAGCAATATCACCGTCTTCCGTGCATGATGAGATGCAGCCTTCTACATCAACCACTGTAGATCTGCTTTGTCCGTCATAACTCCTCTCTTGCTTTCTCTTGTCATCTCATCCCGTCTCATCCCGTCTCATCCCGTCTCGTCCCGTCCCGTCCTGTACATTCCTTCTTATTCCTTTACTTTCTTCCTCCTCAGACTCTACTCTGACCGAAAACACAGGCAAAGGTCAAATCAAGAACCGGGCTGCTCGGTCCTACTACTGAAGAGGAGACAGCATATAAGCTGATCTACCAATCCTGTCTCACCCATTCTTTTTTTTTTCTTTTTTTCTTTTTTGGAGAAGATTCTACGGGGGTAGGTGATAATACCGGTCGGTCCCTTTTCTGTTGTCTGGGCTTAGACTGGGACTGGACCCTATTCTCATCCGATTCGACTCGTTTGTCCCGAGACCGAAGACTGATCCATCCGACTCGTCAAGGTCTCCACTACGCCTACAACGTTTAGTATAAGTCTATCCACTACCATGTACGTTCTCGTCAGACCTGCCGGGAATTCATACAATCCCTGTGAAGCGCCTATCTGACCATTCCAAGCCCATCGTGAAAGTAGAGAGAGCCATGCAGACAACCCCTGACGATGCGTTTTCATACCTCTCTCCTATTGGTGAGTCACGCTATTGTCCTACAGCCCAGCTCGCCAGCCTACCCCAATCTTCTCCTTCATCCTCATCCAACCGTTCCGACTCGTGCAAAATCGCAACGCTATCGTTGGCCACATAATCCGCATAGCTTTATTATGGAGAATCCCACGCCTCCATCATGCCTGTTGACAGCCATTACCATTCTGCTGGCGTCTTCGCGGCTCCGGCTGCATCTTCCAGCCCTTCCCCTTCTCACTATTGCCAAGCCTTATATACCGGTCAGAGTATCACGGCTTCACGAGGCAACTCTTCGTTCTGCATCCGTCATCTTCATCGCCACGCAACTCCCCTTCCCCTAGCCATAGGTTGGCCAATGTGCCATCAGGTGTGACGTCGGATAGTCTTGTCCTACGATAGTATCCTTTCTGCTGCTACCTAGATCTGAAGTTGCCTCCATGTCTCATCTACTATTCTCCAGGTCCTGGTATTTCGGTGCAGGCGTGGTTGAGTGGTCGCCCTGTATTAGAATGTCTCTCTTACTCAGATCATATTAAACACTTGACCCCTCTAACATTCACTCGCGAGGCTACGATATCTAACCATCGTCTCTATAGGCTATAGGAGTTCATCGAGCTGTGGCTACTGTCGCCGCAATGGCAGTGTGACCGGTCAGTTGCAAAAACGTGTGTTCGCCTGATCATGTCTGTACTTCTCGAGCATCCAAGTCGCAATTTGCGGCAGGTTCCCTGGGTCACTAGCGTGTGCCTAGCTGAATTGCGCCGGCTATCGTCGTGAAAATGCTTCAAAGTCTGCTATCTGGGTACAGATATCTCACGGGAATTCCTCACCCAAGGCCTTTGCCACATGAATGGTTTCGTGGCCTGGGTTCACATGGGTTCGCATGAGTCTGACGTGCTTCACAAATTTAGGGCATTGCTACTATGCACGATCAAAATCCATGAGTCCGGTGTATTATCAAGCCCTAATCGATCGATGTTGGAGACGTTCTGGGTCACTTCTATACAAGCCAAATCAGCGAGATGCCTGTTGTCCCCACTACACACTTCGCCTAGACTCGAGCAAATTCCGGGCTAGTAGAGACCAACGACAGGCCATCAATCGTTTCAACAAGTATGTCATCGGCGATACTTATGTGAAAGAAGCTGCTCGAAGGTATCCAAAATCTCGTGAGCAAGCTCGTAAGAGGGATACTGAATTCGATTTGGTGGAGAGAATACATGAAAGCGAATGCGACTCGCTAGAACAACCTCCAGCGCCTGCCCATGCATTCGCTGTCACACTAGAGCCAGATGATTTCACTGAAGAAAAATATGCCGTTTTCGAGAACTATCAGCGCATTGTACATCAAGAACAACCTTCGGATATTAGCCGTGAAGGTTTTCGACGGTTCTTGTGTTCGTCACCGATAAAGAGAGAGTCGGTCGTAACAGAGAGCGGGAAAGAGAAACAGATAGGTTCTTTCCACCAGTGTTACCGCCTTGATGGGAAACTCGTAGCCATCGGCGTCCTAGATCTTCTTCCAAACTGCGTTAGTGCAGTCTATTTTCTCTACCATGAGTCAATTCATAAGTGGAGTCCCGGGAAGCTCGGTGCTTTGCGAGAGATCGCGCTCGCCGCCGAAGGGGGGTACCGTTGGTGGTACTCCGGCTTCTACATCCACACATGTCCGAAAATGAGGTACAAGATTAACTTTTCACCACAACAGATACTCGATCCCAATCGATTGGAATGGCTTGACCTCACCAGTGATATTCTTGCTAAGTTTGACGAACATGGATACCTGAACCTGGCAAAAACTAGTCATGAGCAGGAATCCTTGCAGCCTGGAGAAAACTCACCCATAGAACCCGAGGACCAACGAAGCAACGCTCTCGACTCAAAAGATGACGAGTGCGACGAGGAAATATCACTATTGAATAGCAACATGCCGGGAATTTTGTCTATAGAGGAGATAAGTTCGATCGATTTTGACAGCATCCTGATTCGCCTCAATAGGGGCACGTGCCTTGCCGGCGATTTATTCGAATGGCAAGACGAAGACATTGGCGAAGAAGGTGGCCCAAAAAGAATGGTAGCCGAGTTGATAGCGGCAATTGGACCAAGCCTACTTCCAACTACGTGTTTGGATTTCCGGAGGGTATAGGGTAGAGTCCGAACCTTCTCGGACCCCTTGAGATATGTGTTTCACTATCTAAAGAGGTGTTTTCTACAATAACCCTACGTTCCTACAATCAGCCTAAGATACTTTGGATAAAGGAGATGAGTGATGATTATAATACTTGCTTATTTCCTTTCACTTATTTTGGTACTGTTTGGGGCTATCAGGATGAACTTTATGCCAGTCTGGCTAGAAGCCTGCAGTAGTTTACGAAGATACCCGCACTGAATTGGCCATTTTACAGCAATCCTATATTGTTTCCATGGGTAGTGAAAATATACGTATCCTGGTGACCTGTAATAGTCATGTATGGTATGATTTGAATATGTACGACTGCTGTTGCTTTCTTGATCTAAACGCAGTAAGTATATGGGAAGCATTATATTCAAATAAGGATAAACTTTAAAGAAGCCTCAAGGTTATATATTTGATAATGGCTATAGCCTTGATAAGCCCAGAATACGTTCTGGTTACCGAGCGGCACTGGATATGGCAAACTAGAAATTAGTTTCGAACTCTTAGCCCTAGATTCCTAGACTTTATGGGTATCTTAGGTATGTAGTTTGGTATTATATATTCTGGCTTCTATCGTAACTGTATTGACATACTTTGTTTGTCGATATGAGTTAGTCACGGTCGTTAAATAATTGTCACCGACTTTTACGCAATACGGATCCCTGACTCGGCACATCTCGGGCGTCTTCGTAGCCGACTCAGCTATACATTACAAGCTCTTCAACTCACGAGGACATCGTTGGTGCCTAATTGATAACTGGAAAGTCTCTTCTAACCAGTGGCAAGTTTTATTGGCAAAGGGAGTATGGTGACCGCAGTGGTAATACATATATATACCTAGTGAACAGGTTAGTTAGTTCTCTGTCCCTCCCCATCCCCTTTATTGCTATCATTTTTGACAACTATCTCGATCATACCTTGGTCTAGGATATCCGTTACAAGTTAGAAGATGACATATTGACGATCATGGGAAATTCTCACCCATGACTGGATTCCACGTGTCGGGACAAGTCCCCCCTGCTGCTGACAAAAAAAGGACTTTCCCTCCCCCCTACAACTCCATAGGTAAATAAATATACATCATATTCAAGGGGAGGGGGGCGGTCTTAGCGGGATGGTAAGCGGAGAATGTGTGGTAAAGCCCTGCTCCTCCACCATCACCACTACCCTTCATCCCGCCGCTTGTGGGGGGGCGAAGGGGAAGGGGAGGGAGGGATCCCGATGCCAAGTGGGTAGGGGCATATGAGTCAATGGATCGTGACGAGGCGCGTCTAATATCTGATATATCTAATTTCAGCAGCGCTCGTCTATCCATTCATCCCATTCATTACCATTCATTATTAAGCCACCTACATAGCCAGATTTCCTATTTCGATCTCGTACCTCCCTCTTTTCCTCCCATGTCATTATAACAAGGGGGGCTGTTGGGATCAAAGTAGTCACAATGCCTTAGTCTGTGACCAACACTATCACTATCACCACCACTACTATAGGTAATATTCCCCTTTCGCCCCCCCTCCTCCTCCCCCCTTCTCTTCTTACTTGCGTACGTTACCTCAGGTCCGTGAGACTTCTTGGCATCCCGCGATTCAGAAGAATGAGGGTGTAGTAACGATGTCACCATAATGTACGGTCCCGGCTAGACTGTACATATTCACCTTTTGGGGGCGATCCAGCTGCCGAAGCTCCCGGGGAAGAGAAAAGAAGGGGAGGGACTTACTATGTATGTACTTAAGTTCCCGACCCCCCTGTTGCTCTCAAGACTCTTTTGTTCTCCTTATCTATTATTAGGTGGCTTGTGATTCTTGTAGCAGACAATTTCTTTTCGTTCAGTTGAGCTCGGGTATCCTATCTAAGCTTACGGGCCGGTGCCTTTCATTTCTTCCTCTTTCACCACTTACTATTATGGTTTGGGAAGGGAAATTCGACGAGAGAACTGAAAAAAGCCTGGTCTTGATGCGGGATAGCAAAGGTTTACAAGTAACATAGGTAGGTATATAGATTGTATGTTTCCTTATATATGTACGTACGTAGTCAGTATACATTTGATCCCAAACCTGTCGTTTCTGGCTCCTATGCTTCCTCCCCCCCCTCTTCTCGTTGAAACCCGACATCATACCGGCACCGAAGTTAGCGCCTCTTAATAACAATGTTATATGTAACTAAGAAAAAAAATACCTAAGAAGACCAAGACAAATATTTACGAATGAAAGTGTCCTTGTCATTCATCATAGCTAAGGCTCTCCTGCAATAAGAAAAGGGGGGAAAGAGGGCCACGATAGCTCATGAGAAATTACCTCCCTGATGTCCTCCCCGTAAGATCCTACGGCCGCATGACGATACGTGCGTGCTGTCGGGGGCTTCGGCCGTAAGACTAGCGTACGCACATGACGTTGTCACTGCACCTGTAGCGATATATATGTCTATACCCCCACGTCAAACCTTTCTCACCTTCCTCTTTTCCCTGGGAGTGAGTGGTGAAGAACCCTGGATATATATAAATACGTACAGGTACTTTCTATATTACACTTTGGTCTCAGTTGAAGATGCTGTGATGGTTCTAGAAAAGCGTGTTGAGCCTATACATAGAGAGAGAGAGCTAAACAACCGTAAGCATTGGACTCGCAAGATAGATAATGCTCTGCGCGCAACCTAGCTGTCCGTGGCTTGCGTAGGACTCTTCCTCTAACCTAATACGTACGCAGTGTTTTGATAATACGGTAAGTTATATCTAGGACAGAGCTGAATAGCAGGGAGTCTAATGCCCTCGGATATGTATCTCCTCGTCCTAGCTTTGGTTGCAGACATGGAAAGGTCGGAGCAAGTTGCCTTATAACAGTACCACAGTCAAACCCGAGGGAGAAATGCGTTTGACTTCTTATAGAACACTGAGGCAACTTTCACATTTGAGATAAGTTGCTCATGCGGGCATAGCTGTTCTAATATCAAGAGCATTCGATGACAATTCTAAGTGAGAGTATATACCTTGAACATATTTGGATAAATCCTTTTTTGTACCATGTCCTCTCCTCTCCTAGCACCCATCATTCAGGGGTAGGGAGTCTTCTATAACCTCGATGTAAAAGGGGGAGGCGTTCAGCCACTCTTGGTAATCAAGCCACGCAGCCCCGCCTTGCATTGCCCCTCAAAAAGCCCACCCCACATGTCGGACCCACTACCACTTATCAAGCTCGAGCCACAGCTAAAAGCTAAGTCTTCCACCAATCATTGAATCAGAACCCCCTGCTCTAGCTCCAGCTCAAAAAATCTCCCGTTATCAAAGTCCGTCAATCAATTCAGCCTTGCATAAAGCTACAATTGCCATTGATCGTCTTCTTATTCTTTTCTCTCCTTTTTTTTTTTTTTGTTAGTGGTGACATTGTGCAATTATATAGTCGTATTCCCACGGGCTATATTCAATAAGATAAAAACATAAAGTTTACTACCAAAATTAATACCTATCTTATATCCTACTTTACTCAACTCCCCAAACCTAAGAGATAGCAGAATAGCCCCTCCTCGCATTCCACAATGGCAACGGCGACAACACAACACCTGCTCCTGTCGCCAGCTGAGCTCGCCTACCTACACAGCACCCTAAGCCTGACCCCTCCCATCCGACCTGACGGGCGCTTAGCCACGCAATTCCGCCCACTGACCGCCGAGACGGGGATCCTGCCGGGCACCTATGGCAGTGCGCGCGTGTGCTTCGCCGACGGGACAGAAGCGATTGTAGGTGTTAAAGCCGACGTTGAAAAGACACGGCGAACGCGGATAAGTCCCGAGGGTCAGAATGGCAGGCGGCAACGGAGAAAACGGCAAATCGGGGACGATGTGGGAGGCGGGGAAGAGGAGGAGGAAGAAGAAGAAGAAGAAGAATCAGCCATAGTGGGGGAGAACGACTGGGTGGAGATGACGGTCGAGATACTGGGGCACCGTGACGACGACAACAGCACCGTGTTCCTAGCGGCGATGCTGAGCGAGGCCCTGCTCTCAGACGGCGAGCTGACCAAGAAGCTGTGGATCAACCGGCGGTTTCACTGGAAGCTATACATCGACGTAAGTCGAAGCCAACATTCCTTTCCTGGCTGATCAACAACAACAACAACTAATAAACCTATGTACAGATCATACTCATCTCCCCGCCGCTCTCCTACCCCCTCCCCCTCCTCAGCCTAACCACCCACCTCGCCCTGCTCTCCACCCGCCTCCCGCGCCTCAAGTCCGAGGCCGACGAGGACCCCATGTTCGACGACGACTGGGCCGCGTCGCAGCCCATCTACCCCTCCTCCCGCGCCTCCTCCTCTTCAAGACCCCCCATCACCCTGCTCGTCATGGCCATCGGCGAGAACATCATCTTCGACCCGTCGAAGGAAGAGCTCGCCGTCGCCGACAGCGTGCTCGCCGTCTCCGTGGTTGAGGCCGCAGTAGCAGCTACCACCACCACCACTACAGACGATGGCGACGTAGACGTAGACATGGAGGATGATCGGAAAACGCGCCGGAGGAACCTGCGCCTCCTGTCCGTGCGCACCGTCGACCCGCCCTCGCGACTGACCGCCCCGGGCGTGCCCAACGCCGTCAACGCCGCGGCGTGGGGGCAGGCGCCGCCGGGGGCATCGGCCAAGGACCCGGGCGTCGAGACGGAGGACGTGGAGGGGGTGTGGAGGCCGCCGCGGGGCGGGGCCAAGATGGCCGTGCTGAGCGCCATGGTGCAGAAGGTGCTGGAAAAGGGGGGCATCGCGGATGAGGTGCTCGACGGGTTGGATGGGGTCGAGTTGGAATAAGAAGATTAATAAAATAAGGAAAAGAAAAGAAAAGAAAGGAAAGGAAAAGAAAATAAGGAGGGAGGATATTGTCTTTTTTTTTCGATCTCGTAAAATGTGTCAATGATACCATACGTAGAAACGGCAAAAGCTAAAAAAGAAAAGAAAACATAATGCGCTGAATCACCCTTCCAATCAGACGGCGCAAATTTGTTCATATATATATGTACAGTTACTTGTTCATTCGCCCCCATTTTTTACTTGTAACCGGTGCCGACACCTTCACCCTCCCTTTCCTTCTACCCTTTTTGCTCCCCCCCTCTCACTCCCAAAAGCCTGCTTCACATCAGAAGAGACCGAGGAACTTCTTCTTCTTTTCCCCATCGGGCCCACCCTCCGCAGCGGCAATCTGCTCCCCCGGCGCGACCGGCGACTGGGGATCGTACCCCTCCTGCTGCTCCGGGCCCGACGGGGGCGGCGGGGGGGCCTCCAGGTTGCGGCTGCCCCACAGGCCGGTGGCGGGCTCGAGCCCGTGGGCTTTGCGGTACTCGTTGCGCTTGGCGAGGTCGTCGGCCTTGCGGCGGCGCTTCTCCGACGTCTGCGCCGAGAGGTGCTCCTCGTGCAGCCGGATCACCTCGACGCAGGTGCTGGCGTACTGCAGCGGGTGCCGCGGCAGCTCCGACAGCGGCGGGATCAGGTCCGCGAAGGGCGAGCTCGACTTGAAGCTCTGCGCGAAACTGAATATGGCGAGGCCGCTGAGGGTGCCCTGTGGGAGGAGCGTTAGTTGGCGTGAGGTGGGGAAGGGGGAGGGAGGGAAAGGGGGAGATAGGGGGGAGGGACATATCATACCAGAGTGATGAACAGGTGGATGCTCCGGCTGTGGATGAACCAGTGCGCCCACGTGTTCTCGGGGGGCGGCATGCCGGGGTACGATGTCGCGCGCTGGGCCTTGATCTCGTCGGCCGTGGGCGAGCCGCCGTAGTGCTTCGGCATGGATCGGGGGAGCCGGGCCCCGTGCGACGGGGGGTTGAAGCGCTCCGGCTTCTCGAGCACGATGGGCTTCGAGGGGTCTGCTCGAGGAGGAGGAGGAGAGGGGCGCCGCGATGCTGGCTGCGCTGCCGGCTCCGGCCGCTTGTCATGCTGAGCCCGCAGGGGTGGCTGCGGAGAAGCTCCTGCGGATGCACGTGCGGGCGATGATGATGATGATGACGGGGGCTGCTTCGTTGGCGGGGATGCCCTCGTGGCCTTGGAGGCAGGCGATTTGGTGGACGCGGCCCTCGGGCCTGCGACTCTGGCTGCGGAGGCGGCGGCTCTCGGGGTCGACGTGGTGGCCATGGAGACGTAGCGCACTAGCACGGGCCCGACATCCCCTGGGAGCGCTGGCCTGGCGAGGGCCGTGGCGGTGGTGCGGGCCGCGGTGCGCCAGAGTGGTCCATGCTGGGGCAGCAGGAAACGCGGGATGGAGGTTGTCTTGGAGGCCATGACCATGCGCCCACGATGAGAGAGGGATATATATATATATATATGTTAGGATAGGAGAATAATTCTATAGTCCGGAATAGGGATATATAGATAGATAGATAGAAAAATGTGAGGATTATGCTAGACTTGCTTTCTGAGAGCTCAATTCCATGCACTGTGCTGTCTCAATTGCTTCATTACCGGTTGAAAGCCAGGTAAGTTAACATGACATGACTCGATGGTTGTGTTTATGCATGAAGCTCAAACAACAATCTGCTTAGCTACTTAAGTAAGTAGTAGTAGTGTACATAAGTAATAGCTATCGATACGGATAAACGGTTAACCTAGGTTTTACTCTATCCAACCCGGGGTGTGATGATCGCGATCGGTCAGGGCAGTTACCCACCATAAAGTTTAGAGCTAAAAGGACCATACCTTCAGCTACGGGGCTGCGGCAGTTGTCATCATCTGGGCGTAATGAGTGTCGAAATTTTTTAACCTTTTTTTTCATCCCATGTGCTTGGCAATTCCGAGATTTCCCCCCCAACACTGCTAAGCTACCTCCCTAGACCCAGTTATTTTAGGGATTTGAGTAGGGATTTCAGGGCGGACCCAGTAAATCAATGTGAGTGATTGCCCTTCGACCGGATTTCCCCGGAAGCGTATTACATTTGCCAAGTTCCTATTGGCCCAAAAGGAAGAGTTTTAGTGGCGCCACATTGTGGCTCACGTATTTCCGGTTTGGCCATGTCACTAATAGCAGCGCATGCACATGCGGTATTGTGTGTGTGTGGTCGCTGAGCTCATGGCTTTTTAAGATTCCAGGCTCGCCTTGAATATTTTTTTTTCTTCTCCTGTTTCCCTCAGAGAAAAAAATAAAATAAACACCATCCCTCAAGCGAAACATCTTTTTTTAGACGAACTTTCCTTGGTTCCTCACTTAGACGATCTTAAAGCAATTTGCTTTTACTTTCTCTAATCACTAATAATATCCTATTCTACTCTCTTTTCACTTACACAGAACCGTCAAGATGCCTGTTGGTCCTGGTATGTTGTTTCTTTGGCTCCTTTCGTTGTCTGCCCCCGTGCTCTGCTCTCGTCCAACCTGTCACCAATACCGAGCCATTGGGCCATGACTATTGTGTCTACAGTTAGAGAGAACGCTTGAGAACTTCCGAAACCATTATTCTTCCTTGTCCGGGCCATGCAATGAGCTTGCCGTCAATTGCGACTCGGATCTCAGGCCTCAGAAGCGTGCGCTATTTACCACACCACAACAGCTTGCCTGGCGCACAACAGCTGAGGTCTTTGGGAAACATGCACGGTTCTGGAGCTTGAGGAGAATATTATGGTTATGGATTGAGGGTCATTTGGTGTTGTTGTCATTTGTTCATTCCATGGAGTGCACTTCACCGGCCTTGACACCGACTACATTACTTCATTCCAACCCAAGGCGGCCTGCTAACGTTCGTCTCCCCCCTAGGTGATGCCAAGAAGGGTGCTGGTCTCTTCAAGACCCGATGCGCCCAGTGCCACACTCTGAAGGAGGGCGAGGGCAACAAGGTCGGCCCTGCTCTGCACGGTCTCTTTGGCCGCAAGTCTGGTCAGGTTGAGGGTTACTCCTACACCGATGCCAACAAGCAGAAGGGTGTTGTCTGGGATGACAAGACTCTGGTATGTCTACTCTGCTCTTCTCCGTTCAGCTCTAGTAGCGCGGGGTTGTATTTATTTCACCTTGCGCCACTACTGCTGCATCTTTAATTTCTTCGTTCCATTTTCTCACTAACCTTCCCTCCCCCCTAACTAGTTCGACTACCTCGAGAACCCCAAGAAGTACATTCCCGGCACCAAGATGGCCTTCGGTGGTCTGAAGAAGGAGAAGGACCGAAATGACCTCATCACGTAAGTTTCCCAGTAACACGTAATACGGCTCTTGTTGATAATCGATCACGTTGCTAATTTTCCTTCCACAACAGTTTCCTCAAGGAATCCACTGCATAGATGGGACCAACTCCCAAGCCAAGCATGACGTGTAACGATAGCATAGCATAGACGGATCGGCCAATAATGTATTTATAGACTAGACCCGTTTGGGCGCTCCGTTGGTGTGCGGTGCGAGCATATATCCCATCTCCCCTTTTTTTTCTTTTTACTCTTTTATCGCTTATAAAAAACTTATTTTATGGTTGATGTTTATTTTACATGCTGGAATTCAAGATTTTACCATCTAAAAGAGACATTGGGATCGGATTGGATGTAAAAAATTGGGCGCCAGTGACGTTTTGGTGGAAATCTAAAAATAGAATAACTCATGACATCAATGGAAAAATATCTGTTCTTGTTTTCTTTTCGCCAATCGATTACTCCTGTATTGGGGTTAATGCTGTATTATGTAGTAGCTACTGGGAGATCACGGGGTACACAGCAGTAGATTACCCCATAGAACAAAGTTAACTGCTTTCGGGTATATGGTTAGAAGCGATGGTGTTGCAAGCAATCGTATGTTCTAGTCTCCCGCGTAACAACGTTATGATCTCCCAAGCCCCTGCTTGTTAGATTCTCTATAATTGTCGTTGTCGTTATTACCAACCAAGCTCCCTAAGTGCTCTAAACTGTTCTAAATCACCCGTAGTTATGCTAGGCTTAACTTTGCTGAGTGCAGTCTCCCAATCCCTCAAAATTAACATCTGCTCGGACTCGGACCCTTCAGCTCTGAACCGTTTAAGGGCCGCCTCTCCTGCTGCACGGTGGAGGTTTTCCAGGTCGGCACCACTGAACCCTTCGCACCGCGGGTCTCGGCCTACAACATCGAGGCTATCCACGTAAGGGTAGTTTGGTAACTGGAATCTTATGCGCGTCTTGAGAATGTCCACACGGCCGTCGGCGTCCGGCACGTCGATGAAGATGTGGGTGCCCAGCCGGCCAGGCCGCAGCATAGCCGGGTCAATCATGTCCGGCCGATTGGTGGCCCCAATAATGTATATGCCCTGCCGGCTACCAATTCCGTCTAGTTCTGTAAGCAGCTGGTTCACCACCCGCTTACTAGCATCGGCCCCATTGCTATCGCGTCGGGGGCAGAGGGCATCCAGCTCATCGAAGAAGACTATACACGGGATCGATGCGCGCGCGCGGTTGAAAACCTGACGTACGGCTCGTTCCGACTCTCCCAGGTATTTATTTAGTAGTTCGGGACCCTTGACCGAGATAAAATTGGCCTTGGCTTCATTTGCTACCGCCATGGCCATGAGTGTCTTACCACATCCAGGAGGGCCCCAGAGTAGGACACCAGAGGGTGTCGTGATACCTAATTTCTCAAATATCTCTGGGCAGTCGATGGGGTCGACAATAGACATAGTGAGTTGCTCACGCGCATCTCTTAGGGAACCGACCTGGTCCCAAGTGGTATCGGGAATTGTGGTAAAACCTTCGCGCTTGGCAGATGGCTGAACCTTCTTGACAGCTTCAGATAGATGTTTCATAGTGATTAAGATACTGCCCCTTTCTGAAACCTCGAGTGGATTATTGGTGACCCAGCGGAACTCCCTGCAAGCTTCATCGTCACTATCATCGCTGTCGTCGTCGACTTTCATGTTCACATTAGGGTCGATTGCGCGAGAGACTAGCTCCTCCGCCAGAAGGTTCCCAGCTTCTACAACTACATCGGACAAGTCGGCGCCAACGAACCCAGGCGTTAGCTTGGCTAATTTCTTGAAATCGATATCATCAGAAATAGCTCTCTTGCGCAGCAACGTGCGGAAAATAGACGCTCGTGCCCTCTCGTTGGGAATACTGATGCATATCTCTTTATCGAATCTCCCTGCTCGTCGGAGAGCTGGGTCAAGATTGTCTGGTCGATTAGTAGCCGCAATGGTTACGACAGGCTTGCCTTCCATTATCAAGGTTTCCATATCGTCCATGCAGGTTAGCATTTGAGAGACCATGCGCTTCTCCATTTCTCTCTGAGCATTTTCACGCTTTCCCATGATGGCATCGATCTCATCAATAAAAATCAGACAGGGGGCGAGTGACCTGGCTTCATCGTACAGTGCCCTTATTTTCTTTTCTGATTCACCAGACATACCGGCGACGAGCGTGGGGGCTGAAATCGGTATGTACGAAATGCCAAGTTCAGCAGCAATGGTATTCGCTAACCGAGTCTTGCCACAGCCTGGAGGCCCATGGAGCAAGATACCACGTGCCGGCGTCAATACACCCATCTTACAGAGTTCGGGGTTGCGTATCGGGAAGGCTACCGACTTGATGAGTAGCTTTATAGCTCCGCTCATGCCGCCAAGATCCTCAAAGCATAGGTTAGTTGGGGGACTGCGAGCATATCCTTGCTGCACGACCCTGCGTCTCTTAGCCTGGGGTTCGTCATCGGATCGCTTTGGGGCAGGTGTCGTTGAAGTACCGGTCCCAGCTCCGTTGACTCCATCGCCTGTTGAGGACATTGCCTCTTGCGATATGTTACGCTGTCTACTAGACAGGTTCCAGGATTTGACAATTCTTCTATTCATAAGAGAACTGTCTGTTTCCTATAACAAGTAATTAGTGAGCGTGATCAATAAGGGGTGAGACCGAAACCTAGTAAAAACCAAAATTTATTACCTTTGGTTTTGGTGACTTGGATACGGATTCGGAAACCTCGCCGTCCTCGTCCTCGTCCTCTTCGTCTTCTTCCTCCCTTTTCCGCTGGCGTAGTACTCGTTCAATGGAATCTTCGAGCTGCCGCTTTTTTCGACGTGCAAGACTAGAATTTGACCCTCTTATTGCGTCATAGACGCTATCAACTGTGAATTTTGGGGTTGATTTCTTGTTATTCCCCTGATTCTCACGAAGATGCCGGTCTTCAATCTTCGAGATGAATTGGTATATCTCATAGTCTAATCCCCCCGACATGATTAATGGCAAATAGAATGATGTACAAGGATTATCGGCATCAAAAAGCGAGAATGGTGGGGCAAGTGTTTAAATTATATGTTTAGGACCTGGAAAACATTCCTTCTGTCTCTGAGAGTGCCCGTTACAATCGTAGGGACCTCATTAACCTTCAGAAGAGAGCGTTGTGAGTGTGAATTGGGAAAATAGTAGGGACTTGGCAGGAAATCTTCAACTGAAAATTAAAACGGGTCTGGTGGGTTATCTTGACCAATTATGATAAAGATAGCCACTGCTATTTTCTTGGATAACCTTATTTATCTAACCTACCACTTACACTGACACCAACTCTATCAACTAACTTACCTAACCTAGATCAAGTGAGAGCAGGTAGTACCTATAAGACTCGTGCATTGCTTAAATAATGTATTTGGACTCACTGATGACAATAATTGTAGATCAGATATATACCTAAGGTATTTAGTTTGCATCGCAAGATAGGTAGCAGCATATACACCTAACTAATATCAAGTATTCCTAATACTCTCTTTCAATATTCTGAACAAAACTCCATTCAATCTAAAAAGTCACCTAAGCATGTTACATAACCTACATAGTAGGTAGTATATAAGTACTATAGTCTAGGTTAGGGAAATGAAAATGAATAAAACTTTCGCTAGATAGATGCCAAGGTCCAGCCTACCAAGATAGGTAACCTAGGTTAGATCAGAATGAACGCACGCACGAGACCCTTTGCGTCATGCCTTCCCTGAATACTTAATCGATAGCGCTCACCTGCTTCGACCAATCTTGCCGCCCGCTACCGGCTTCTACTTAGCTGCATTCCGACCCTGTGCGACAACAACGACAGACAAACCCCATAGACGACTTGTGAAACAACGACTTCTTTGAAATATACCTTACTCAGGCAACCACCAAAGCAATTAACATTAACCTTTTTTTAAGCTACTGCTATATATTATTACTAGTACTTTATCATTATTCCTACCACCACCACCTCTTCCCACTTCTTCCCACTTACACCAGAAAACCGATAATCCCCGAAACGATCAAACATTACCAACCTCCCCTTAACGACGAAATAGCGACCGAGTTTTTTATTTATCTCGTGGACAATGTGCCCGGCGGAGTCCTCCATAACGGATTCCAGGGCAAGGTGAAACGAACACCAAAACAGGGATAGGAAAGAGGAATTACAACAAACCAAGATATAGGATAATATATAAGATAAGAAAAGGGGGGGAAAGAAGAAAAACATAAGGTGTGTGTGTGAGAGAGAGAAAGAGAAGGGAACCGGTAGAGAAGAAAATCAGTATAACTCTCACAATGGGTAATAACAACAGTCGAGTGACCGCCCAAGACAGGTGAGTCTATTGATCCATCCACTCATCCAGTTCCCCCATCATCGCGATACCGAACCAGCCTATTACCGCGCCCACACTCTCAAACACCCACTAACAGACCACGCCTCCTCCTCCCCCCCCCAACAGAGCGATCCTCGACCTCAAGCTCCAGCGCGACAAGCTACACCAGTACCAGCGGCGCATCGTCGTGCTCACGGACCGCGAGACGGCGATAGCGCGGGAGATGCTCGCGGCGGGCGACAAGAAGCGCGCGCTGCTCGCGCTGCGGCGCAAGAAGTACCAGGAGTCTTTGCTGTCGCAGACGGACGCGCAGCTGGCGCAGCTGGAGCAGCTGACGCGCAGCGTGGAGTTCGCGCTGATCCAGAAGGACGTGGTCTTCGGGCTGCAGCAGGGGACCCGGGTGCTGCGCGAGATCCACGCCGAGATGGGCGGGATCGCCCACGTCGAGAAGCTCATGGGCGAGTCGGCCGATGCTATCGCTTACCAGAAGGTGAGTTCAATATACATATATATACATACAACAATGATGATGATGATAATAATGATAATCAAACTAACCATACCCCCTCTCTTGCGTAGGAGGTCAGCGAAATGCTCGGTGGTCGCATCACCAACCAGGACGAGGACGAAGTCGAGGACGAGCTAGCCGCCCTCGAGCTCGAAGTCAACGGGCCGCCGCCCGTGCGCATGCCCGCCGTTCCCGACACCAAGCTGCCCGAACCCGAGGTATCGGTCGTGCAAGAACCTGAAGCCGCGCCCCAAGAGCGGCGGCAGGCGGAGAGGACGCCCATGCTTGCTTCATAGTACACAATACTACCGATTGAATTGGAATTATCGGATATATGATTTTTCAGGCATATTACGATGGTGGACTGCCGGGGAGGGGATGAAATGTGATCTTGAAGAGATGCCTAATAACGGGCAGTTTTTTTTGGGTTAGATTTGGAGGCTAGCAATCAACATCACGTATTTTCGAAATGGATAGACAGGGAAGCGGAGTTAACTCGAGTATTTAATTTTTTGTTTTTGCTTTTTATAAACAGACCAGAGCTAGCTTGCAAATGCATACATGTGTTATCTGGGGGAGCTTTATCCAGTACACGACTCCAGCCGTACTCCTAAGACTGACGAGTGATATACATATATACATACGTGTATGTGGCGTTAGACAAAATGAGTTCCTCTGGGTGAAAAAAAAAGGAAAAGGAAAACCGCTTTCCACGAGGCAGCGACGTCTAAGGGAGAAAGAAAATGGTCTCTCCGAAGCCTTCTAACCGAACTCCATAACCTCCTTTTTCTGCTTAGTAGAACCATGCTTGGTATCTTAATACAGCCATCCCTAACGCCTGTTATGCAGTCATGCTTCCCGAGGGGGACAAAAGACGATCTATCTCAACTATGCCAAATGGCAGGGTATCTTGAATGCTGCTGTTCGAAACCGAATTTTTTTCTTTACCTTGCCCACCCACTCTAAAGAAATAAGCCCCGGGGCTCTCCGTCTATCTACTCGGACCGTTTTTGTTGAATCTAGCAGGCATGACCTTTTAATATATCGATGCTACTAAGATGTCAGTCAAAGCTCAGGTTTTTCAATAAATGCCGATAATAACTAACAAATACGGTGCCATTTAAACACCACCTTAAGGTTCTAGCACAGTTGATACCAAGTGCAGGTGCACGAGACGTGGACATAATATCTTGTTGCGTTTAGCAGAAGAATTACCACGAAATGGCGAGATTTGATAGTTAGCAAACTCGGAAGGATATTTGTGACAAATAAGCAAAAAACGCCAAAAGAGCACTCATTGCGAATCAGCGATCCACC
Source organism: Camillea tinctor (assembly GCA_022578605.1). Taxonomy (NCBI): domain Eukaryota; kingdom Fungi; phylum Ascomycota; class Sordariomycetes; order Xylariales; family Graphostromataceae; genus Camillea; species Camillea tinctor. Next base: position 1,548,691 of record MU394052.1, read on the forward strand.
CAGACCACGTTACGGCGTTCAGGTACGTGATAGTGAGCGGGACTGTACGGCTCGGGATACCCCGTTCGCCCTGGGTTCACCGGAAACGGTCTTTGGTCATCACGTCTGTATTCCATTTCAGAAACTGTAGCATCAGCGGCTCTAATGCGTATATACTGAGGGATTGCATAGGCTTGGTGTGTTTGTTCTTGCGAGGCGGGCGGGCCGCTATGGAAACCTTCGGGTTGTCGCAACTCTCGGCGTGGTTGTGCAATGGGAGCGAAGTTTGAATGTTCAGGGAATACGTTCTTATGACTCTCATATCGTCTGTAAGCCTTGTTAGTTGCTGTAATTGCATTCTATTATGTTCTCGTATTAACAAGAACATCACGGTTTGGGCCGCCCCTTTTTTCTGTTTTTTTTCTGTTTTTTTCTTTTTCTTTTTGGAATTCTCGAAGGAATACTTACGTTTCGAGCCGTTCTGGGCCACGGGAAACAACTGGCGTTGCTCTTGGTACGTTACCAGACCATTCAACTGGATCTCGCACTTGCTGTTCATCTCGTATGGTGTCTCTAAAATGAGTAAACTGATAATCTGGACGTTCTCCAACCATACGATATGCGTCGTCAGGATGCATGCGTTGCTGCTGGTCCTGGCGGGGATCTAGCCCGTGTGCAGGGCGAGAGAAACCATTCTGATAGTGATCAGATGCGTCCCTCGCTCTAGGGGCCGACTCATCGATATAAACCACCCTCGGAGCAACTTGAGTGCGAGGGTCTCGAACGTCAACTTCACGGAGCATCTCGCCTCTTCTTGGAGGGACTGGCTCGTAATTTTCGTACATACCGGGCCCTCGCACTTCTACTACACGACGAGGCTGGTAATCGGCGTCGCCATCAATAAGAATTGGATTGGCCCTTGTTCTAGTAGGTCCATCTCCATTGGTGGCAGACGAGACCTCTCTGGGCATTGCCCAGGCTCTGTGCTGGGGAATAGCATTCTCTGAGACCCTGGGTGATGCAAGAGGCCGATCTGAAAGGTATTCAAATGGTGCACGTCGAATATCCTCATCTCGAGCCTGGGGGTTCACGCGAACAAATGAAGAGCTAGGTTGTGAATCGAAATCCTTATGAGAATAAGGCATGGGGGGATAGCGCCTGGCGCCCATCTCGTCACCACTGATCACGGCCCCCGGAGAATGGGGTCTCGGGATAGGAACCCCAGGCTCAACAGTTCGGGAAACTACACGGGGAACTTCTGCATATTGTCTTGACTCACGATGCAAGACCTGGGACGCGAGTTGCGGACCCCGGTAAATATCAGGCGATGCAGGTTCAATAGATGGCAACAGCATATCCTGCAAACCAGCTCTTACTGGTGATACCGAAGTCTCTGGATGATGACTTGCTCTGGGCAGCCCAACTTTGGACCTATGACTATCCGATACACAGATAAACTGGGGGGACGTATCGACTAGGTGAGGTTCAGCAAGACCAGGTGGCAATACGACGGTCCTTTCTCTAGGATAATCGCTGGGATAGCGGGGCGACTCTGTCCGTACATCGATACGTTCTGGGATCTGTCCGGGATTTGGCGTACGATAATTCATGGCTACTAAAGGCTCGCGATCGGAGCTTATCGGGTGGCTAGGGCCTTGAGGCCTCGTGAGATCTATGGCCACCGGGGCAAGATCGGATGCCATCGATCCATTGATGGGGTTATTATGAGGGGATGATTCGGCAAGAGCTTGGGCAGCTGCGGCATATCTCCTAAATCGTTGCTGCGTCTTCCGAGCAGTTCTCCTCTCGGCTCTCGTGGTAATTCGTTGTCTGGGTGGTGTTATAGTTCCTCTAGGAGTTGAACGGTTCCTGTGACCGTTGGCAGTGGTCTGTGGGCTAGAGTGCGAGAGCCTCTGCAGCACCATCTGGTCTACCACCGGTCTTGCTCTGGGTTGGTGCATGTGTATATCTTCCGCGCCAGAGCTATCGTCCTCTGAATCACTCTCGGTATCAGAGATCTCGATAACTTCTCGGAGAATCTCATCGAGCTGATCACGGCCAGTCTCTTCATCTCCTCGCCACTTGACGATGATGTCTAGGCATGGTTTTTCTACAGCTTTTCGGGCATTAGCCCAATCTGACTCCTTGAGGAGTTGGTCATAGCGTGTATGTGTATGTCTGATATGAGCAAGAGCTGCAAGCTGAACACGACGTGCTAATGTTAGTTCTTTAGCCATACCAACTTTGAACTCGCCGTTAAATTTCCCGTCCTGTATTGCGCAAATGGTCAGTCGTCTACTTAGTTCGGGCTAATAACGTGCAAGGCCTAGAGTGCATACTTTCTTGAAGGCATGTTCTATGATTTCGTGCCTGTCTGTATGAGGAATTCTTGGGAAGAGATCTCTTAAGACAGCGTCAGCTTCTCTGTTGATTTCCTGCTGGCTATGAGGGATGGGCTCTGGTTCGCCAGGCCGACGAGTCCTAGCAGCATGATCACGATGACCCTTTCGCTTGAGGATTTCTCGGGCCTGGTCAACTATGGGCTGTCGGAAATGGTAACCGGCGCGGTTCATATGGTGTTCGAGAAGGTCTGGGTCTCGCGAGTCCTGGAGAGTACGGCATGGTCAGTGGCGGGGGGTGCCCAGTGGCTACAGGCACAGGCACAGGCACGGGGGACATACGGAGACGATAAAAATCATAGCATCTTGCTCTCGTGACAGGTCCTTGCACGTCTGGGACAGTTCAGGATGGCCGGTGGGGACGAACTCGAAGCCCGGAGGCGGATGTCTATCGGTCATAATCTATCATCACTGGTGAGTACTGTTTGCCCGTCTCAGCATTGTCTGTGACATTAAACTACCTGGAACTCCAATTTCTTCTTCTTGTTTGTGTTCTCGACTGATTCAAAATAGGTTTTGTGTTTAACCTTGGGTGGCTCTTTGAGGGGATTCAAGTTCATCCAAATGCGATCTTGATACTGTTGGGCTCTCTCCATCTTGGCGCGGCGAGTCACAGCCTGAATGCCGCGCGCAGGCACCGGGGCCTTCTTTTTCTCTCTTGCCATCACGGTAGTGATCCTAGTCTTACCATAATACAAACAGACTGGCTGCAGGTTATATAGGTGTAGAAGGAAGTGAAACGAAAGAAAATGGAAACGAGGAGAGAAGAAGAAAGGCTGTGGCTACACCGGGTCAGCTACAACACCATGATAGAATGGATGCGTGCGTGATCCAGAGAGGATATAAATGTCCTGGAAATCCCGTGGACCAGAGACTAGAGCAATAGGAAGATGGGACGGGGGAAAAGAAATGTCACGGCAATAGGTCTAGAAATAGTGACCAAAAGCGATGATGGATGGAAGAGAGGCCCTGTTTTGGCTTGTGCTCTTGTGCTTCTTTCAAGATTCCCCTTAAAAAAATATTCGTCTTATTTTCTTGGGTTTCTTTCCCTTTCGTTATCTTTTTCTCTTTTTTTTTGTTTCTTCTTCTTCTTCTTTTCCTTTTCAGGGTATTATTTCTTGAAGTGAGCGTGTTGGAAGGGCAAAAAAGTTGATGGTCGACACAGGTGCTCTATCAAGTTCAAGTTGTTGGGCAGAAGACTAAGAATTCAAAAGAGTTGTTACTTGAGTCAGGCATGCGCAACTCTGCATTGGATTAATCCGGCTTTTATCATCTTTCAGTGCCTTACCTAATACCCTACCTGAGCCTAGGTTACACCGGAAGTGAGGACCCGCGGTATGATGTCAAGCCACTGATTGGATAACCCTGCCAGCCTGCTGCCCCCGTTCATCCGGTTTTAGAACTAGGTTAGGTTAAAACGTTTTGTGGCTTATCTAAACCAACCCAACCCAGCCCACCCGAGCCCATCCCTCCTCATCCCCTGTACCTAGTACGAAGTACGAAGTACTATGTACCCAGGTAGATAAACTCGGCCTAAGGCATCAAGAAAATAAAAGTCAAGCCACAAACCCAATCAACAAACTCAATTAGCCCCAGTTTGACCGGTGGCGGCGGGTTTAATGGGATTTCCTGCAGAGAACCTTTTTGTGAGGCCGAGCTTCGAAAAAAAAAACGACATCATTTCTATTTCCCACCTTCAACCCTTGTGATTCCCACTCCTTTCCCAGGCCGCCATGTTCTCCAGACAGGCAATTCGGTCAATTAGAGCTGCAGCTCCCCAGAGGACGCTTGCACGCGTTCCCGTACGAACTTATGCCGCCCCTGCCGCCCAAAATGTCAAGCCTCCGATCGCCCTCTTCGGTCTCGATGGTACTTATGCCACTGCTCTGGTACGGTGCTCTCAATCGCATCTTCTGCTTTTTATCCCTCGTCCAAGTTAGCTGGAGGATCAGGTTTTATTTCTCGACCGACTTCGTTAAGGAGATTAGAGGGGTGGGATATGTTAGGATGTAAATACCCCGAGGCAAACTGACGCATGAGCTATTTAGTACACGGCCGCCGTCAAGTCCTCTGCTCTCGAGCCTACTGCCAAGGCCCTGAATGCCCTCGGTGGTCTCTACACCAAGGATGCTAAGCTGGCCTCGATCCTCTCTACCCCGACCCTCACCGACGGTGACAAGAGCGCCATTGTTGCCGAGCTGCAGAAGTCGATCGGAGCCGCGGGGGCGAACGAGACCGTCAAGAACTTCCTTGCCACCCTGGCCGAGAACAACCGCCTAGGTCTCCTAAAGGATGTTTGCGACCGGTTTGGCGAGATCATGAGCGCCTCCCGCGGCGAAGTCGAGTTGGTTGTCACTAGCGCCCAGGTATGGAAGATAGAGCTCATGATATTCTTTTACAAATGGAAAAGGAAAAGGAGAAAAAAAAAAGTCACTTGCAAGAAAAAATTTGTACTGACTGGCTTCTCCTCTTTAGCAACTGGATAACAAGACTCTCAACCGTCTAGAGAGCGCCGTCTCCAAGTCTCGGTACGTTGGCCAGGGAAAGAAGCTAAAGGTGACGAACCAAGTAAACCCGGACATCATCGGTGGCCTGGTAGTGGAAATCGGCGACCGAACCATCGACCTTTCTGTTTCATCTAAGATCGCCAAGCTCAACAAGCTTCTCAACGACACCCTGTAAATATACATATATATTCCCTTTTAGTTGTGATGGGGTCGGCGGATAGGAAGGTATTGGAAGACGCTTTACAACCCGGAAGGTCCCGTCTCTCCAAATAGAGTCGCACTGTGGTGTATAGGAGCGTAAAAAACAATAGAAACATTCGTCACTAAAGTTTTGGACAACATGCTGTAGCTTTACATTGAATTTAAAGGGAATGGATTCTATATGAAATTTAGACGTGGCGAGATAGGTAGAGATAAGGAGGCTTCAAAAGTGACCATCCTATATAAATCTTCACTGATCACTCTTGTGTTCATGCTACTAAGCTGAGCCTTCATTGATCTCCAGGCAGTATCCCCCTGAAAAGGGGGAGGGGGATGAAAGGATAAAAAAAAGATGCGTACAGGGCTACATATTTCACCAATTCATTATATGGCCTGAATGATATGTTTCCCACAGTAGAGGATTTCATATATGCCCACCTGTGTTATTCATACCCAATAGTCCGAGTTGGGCGGAAAGCAGTGTAGTTGGGACAATATCTACTGAAGACCATACAATACAACCACGGAACCCATTTTAGATATCACCAAGTGTTAGATAACCCTCGTGGGTTATATTGATCATCCATTTTACTGCCATATATCCCAGGGAGAGATTCCATGGGAAAACATGTCCCCTATCATTAAACGGCCTTAGAAAATCAGTTTACGCATTAGAGTCACTTTATGTTAACAAGAAATAGCCACACAACGCTCATTTCGCTTGAAATAAAATAAGGCAAGCATAATTCATTCAATAGGAACATTCCTCGTGTATTGATATTTCTGGTTCAATGTATACCTAACCAGCCTGCTCGTACCTCTACGAGTGGAAAAAAAGGAGGGGTCAGGGAGTTCTCTCAATCCCATTCCATTAGCTCTTCGAAACAAGTATGCAAAACACACTTTAAACACAGGATTGGAACTGTATCGATAATTTTCCACCCTCATAGTCTACCTATCTTTGCCTTGGCGTGCTTTTCAGCACACCTCCCCTTTTCTAACTGACCAGCCGACCAACCTATCTATCTGCCAAAATAAAGAAAGTGCTCTAACTCAAGGTCTAACAATATTATTACCAAGGGTGCTTGTCGGCGAGCCATTTATTCCTTCTAAGAGCTTCCGTGTTGCGCTACGAATAGAAATGAAAGAAGCTGGGGAGGGAGGGAGATGATCTGTGTCTAAGGATTTAAGCATGAGCTTCGAACTCGTCACCATCGCTTGATCCCTCTTGGTCGTCTTTTACCCTCTGCAGTTGTTCGGATATGTAATTGTGGAGGTGAGCATCTGCCTCCTTACGCAGAGCCTCCTGTTCAGGGTCCTCTGGTGCAACACTGCGGACGTCTATTTCATCACCGTTAATCGAGGCGTCGAAGTCGCTTCGCCCGCTAATAGATCTCGCAGTGGATGACCGACGAACATGCCCTCTCTTGGGCTTCACGGGGCCTGGGTGTCGGTGCGGGACGTCGTCAAAGTAATGAGCCATACCGGCGGTAGGCGTCCGTGGTGTCTGTGGAAGACGGCAACTGATTCTGTTCATGGGTCAGTATTCAGGTCTCGAGATGGTTAGGAGAGTGAGGCTTACCCTGTGTCATGGATCATTCGGGCGATCAGGCCAGTCCAGCCACACTGGTGGGTTGCACCCAATCCACGTCCCGTATCACCATCAAAGAATTCGTAGAACCATAGGTTATCCTTCCAATGGGGGTCGTAGTCCAGCAAGTCACTCCCAGCGTTAACACTGCGGCGGCCATCGTCACCACGGGCAAACAGATGTTGTAGACGGTGCTGAATTTCCTCGGAAACATGCCCAAGGTGCATGTATTCCCCAGACCCAGTCGGACATTCTACTTGAAAGTTAGGTCCATAGAATAGATAAAAGCGTTGCAGAGATTCCACAAGTAAAAAGTTGACGCAAAGCCAGACGGGTCCTCTCCAGTTACTGTTACCGCCGAACAACCCACTGTCGGAGTCGCCTGGGACATAGCTGACAGTGAACTTCTGGTCCTTGACCTCCATAGAGTATGGGTTGTCCTTATGATACTTGGATAGAGACCTGATGCCATGTTCGCTGAAGAATTCGTCTTCATCAAGCATTCGCTTCAGGATCTTCTCCAGTCGATCTTTGCTTACCATCGAAAGCAGGATCCGATTGCCTTTACCCCTTTTTCGAATGCTGGCCATGTTCCTTTCGGCCAAGTCACAGTGATTTTCCATGAACCAACTAACCCTCTTCTTGAAGGAAGGAAGCTTGTTAATCAACTCCGGCTCCAAGGTTAAGGTCGCATAAAGCGGGATCAGTCCAACAAGCGATCTGACTGGCAACTGTTGGATCCATGGACCTCCCCACGAGATGGCGTCATAGTAGAATCCGTCCTCTTCGTTCCAGAGGGACTTCTCATCCTTGCCCGACTTGAACGTCATAGCATCACTGATGAAGATAAAATGCTCGAAGAACTTGGAAGCAATGTCTTCGTATGTCCGTCGGTGCTTTGAAAGCTCAAGGGCAATGTTCAGCATGCAAAGACAGTAGAAGGCCATCCAACCCGTGCTGTCGGCTTGTTCAAGGACGCCTCCGGTAGGCAGAGGCTCGGAACGGTTGAACAAACCAATGTTGTCTAGACCAAGGAAACCACCCTCGAATACATTCTTGCCGTCCGTATCCTTCCGGTTGACCCACCAAGTGAAGTTCAACAGCAGCTTCTGGAAGACTCTCTCAAGGAAATCGAGATCCTGTCGTCCGTATAATTTGCGCTCAATTTTGAAGACACGGAAGGTAGCCCATGCATGGACAGGTGGGTTTACATCGCCGAAATTCCATTCGTATCTAGTAGTTTTGTAAGCTTGAAAAAATGTCTAGAAAGGCATAGATGAATAACTTACGCAGGAAGCTGGCCATTTGGATGGAGATACCACTCTCGTGTAAACAGGTCAATCTGCTTTTTCGCAAATTGCGGGTCAATCATGGCAAGAGAAATGCAATGGAAAGCAGAGTCCCACGCGGCAAAGAAAGGATACTCCCAAGAGTCAGGCATGGACAAGATGTCATCAATATACAGATGCTTCCATTGTGAGTTTCGAACTTCTTTCCTTTCAGGAGGCGGCGGGGGCTGGGCAGGGTCGCCATTAGCCCACTGATCCCAGATGAAATGGTAATGCTGTTTACACCACATCATCCCCGAAAATGCCTGGCGTTGGATATTTCGAAGATCGTCAGACATGGGCAAAGGACTTATGCGGTAGTAAAAGTCATCGGCCTCATCCTTTCGCTTTTCTATAATGTCGTCAAATTCCTCTTCATCGAGGTACGTCTCGCCCTTTTTCGAGAACCGGAAACGAACAACTAATAGGAAAGCCGAGGAGTCAGTATTTTGAGAGTATATCACTTGTAGACATATGCTCACCTGCACATTCACCAGGAGCAACACCTCCGGATTCATTGAATTGGAACCATGCAGCCATTTTCGTGCCTGTTTTAGCCGGATTAACGGCATCCTTTTTACCATCGACAATGTAATCATGGAAACCATCCTTGACATATGGGATCTTGTTCTCCTGATCATATAGACGTTCGACATTGGTGTCATTGTTGGTGAAGAGAAGATCTGCAATTACATCCTCTCCACTCACGCCAACACCAGGGGACGGCGATAGCAGAACATAGCGATTCCCAAGCTTCCAGTGGGTCGACCTGGCCATATTCTCGCAATGCTCCATGATTTCCGGCTTCCTCTCTGCTGGCTCCCGACCCCAAGCCCAGGTGTTACGGAACCAAACCTGGGGGATGATGTGGAGAGGGGCTGGCTCAGGGCCTCTGTTCCAAGCCGTTACACGGAACAGGATCTCTTCAGGGTCATGGTCTTCCTTGGCGGTTTCGATGATAATATCCCAGTATCGGTCCTCATCGAATATACCAGTATCGATGAGCTGGTATTCTTTTTCCAGCTTCGACCGTCGAGCATTCTCTTTGAGGAGATCCTCGTAAGGGAATGCTCTTTGCGGATACTTATAGAGATATTTCATATAGGAGTGCTATTATGGCTGTAAGTACGTATAATTTGCGACGGGCACCGTCTCGCGGGTTCTTACGGTCTATTGGGCAAGTGCCATGTTAGTATCGGATTCAATCCACAGTTTAAGTGCCACAGGTACTCACAGGAGTGTTATCAAGGTGAAAATGCGCTTCTTTGATGCTTTCGCCATGGTTCCCCTGGGGGTTGGCTAGACCGAAGAGCCGCTCTTTGAGAAAGGGACTGTTTTATAGTTAGCAAAGAGCTCGTTTCTCCTAAAGAGAAGGGAAACACGAACTCCTCTTCATTCCAGAACGAAAAGGCAATGTTTTGTAGACCGTGCGTGTCAGAAACTCCAGCAATGCCATCCTCTCCCCAACGGTAGGCTCGAGATCGAGAGTGGTCGTGGTTGAAGTCTACAAGGAGCTGAAAGTCAATTCAAGCATCGAGTATCAGGTATGAATGGGGAACACTCACGACTCCAGGCATCGCCATCAGCACTGTAATCCTCCCGCACTATATGGAGAGTGTGAGTATAGATCAATTCAACTGGACTGGTGCTCTACAGTAGTAGAGAACCTCGTCTTCTCACCTGTAGCCCACTGGCGCTCGGAAACATAAGGACCCCATTTCTTCCAGTATCTACTACGGGTACGGTCCTCCTCTAGACGCTTCTCTTCTTCCGTGAGATACTCGTGGTTGTCGACTACAACCATGTTGGCTCAAGTCTGGGGGCACGGGAGTAGAGTTCCACGGGCACAGATTCAAGAGTGCACGATACAGTCAGAGCCGATGTTATGGTGTAAGCAAGAAGATAAGGTTGTGATTGAGGCAAGATGACCAGAGCTAGGGAGGGGGTAAAGAGGCGAGGGAGGTAATGATATGTACAATATATCAACCTAGGGGATACAACTATCTCGTTCAGGCAAGCCGAACGAAGAGGGGAAAGAATACAAGACAAGACAACTGAAATAATAGGAATATCAGGAATAATAGGACGATAGGTTGGACCAACAGATCTCTGTCCGTTCCAAGAGTAAGGGATGCAGAGGACACAAGAAGAGGAGAGAGACAGAGAGAGAGAAGATAAAAAAAAAAGGAATTGAGAGATGACAAGCTAAGCTAGCGAGACGAGCTTGAAAAAGCCCGATGGGCCTAATGCTTAAGCCTAACATAAGGTAGATAAAGTCGCTATACTGTCTCTACATACATACCTGACGCGGTGCTACAACGCTTGGCCACTAGTAGTTACTTGAATTAGGTTTAGATAGACAAGGTAGTAAGTAGTACCTACATCAATCCGCTATCTTAAGCATAATGTACGAGGTAGGTGCTACGAGGTAGGTACACACACACGTACGAATACACTAACACCTCACCTACCTACACAGAGTGCAAAGTCGTGAGGGGTAGAAAGTGGGGTGAGTTAATGACATCACTGCCTTACATTGCCTACTGGGTGGGAAATTGGGACACACCTAGAACACGGTTTATGCCCATGGGGATTTCGGGTACCAAAACGTGCTAAGCGATATAAGCGATAAGACCTCGATCGTAGCCAACGGTCTAGAATCGAAAACCGACAAGGGCTATCCTAAACTATAGTACCAATCATTTACATTATATTGGGAACATTCCTAACCTTAGGTTAAAAGATATAAGAGAGAAGGAAAGAGGAGGGGGGAAGGAAAAAAAGAAATATAAAAAACAAAAACGAAACCAAACTACTCAAAATTCAAAAAAAAAAAACATGATGCGGCACTTTTGTGCATATTTCTTTTCTTTTTTTTTCACTTACGACCCCCTCCATTACCTTCTGCATGCATATAGTAAATAGTGTATGTACAAAGAAGTAGGTCGATAATTGGACTGATAGACAGATGAGTGGGTGGGAGATATGTATGTTACGTTAGATTATAAAATATAATAGGTACTGTATGATCTTCCATGCATATCAAAAGCTGCTAAGTATCGTGGAATGCAACATACACATGAAAGAGAGCAAGAAAAGTGAGAGGAACAGAGAGAACAAAACGCACAAGAACTATTTGGTTGAAGTGGGGGAAAACAGGTAGAAATAGAGAGGTCAAGGTATGTATGAGTTGGGTAAAAAGCAACATAGAGATACACATATAGTATAGTAGGTAGTAAGATGCTAAGTTAGTAAGGTGATAGGTAAGTAGGTGGGTAGGTAGGTAGAGGTAGGTATCCACGATCGTAAATATGTAAATTCTTGTAAATCCCTAGCCATCCGCCAGGTCCGCAAGAGGTTGGTAGTGCTGTGTGCATGTGCATGTGTGTGTGTGTATGTGTACTTAGACGTATTCATCCCATCCCGAATCCATGTAGATCTATACCAGATAATAAAACCATGGTTGTTGAATTTCACTCAGCTCATAATGACCTCCTATTTGTCAAGCCCGATGCGTCAATGCCGAACGCCTGCAACTCTCTTGCTCACAACAAAGCCCAACTATGACTTGGCAAACCAGGGAAACTTCTTCTTCCCCGTCTCCACCATTCCGCCCGCAGGACTCTCCACCTGAATACTCCGCTGGTAAATATCCTATTGTCTCGAGTTAGTCATCTACGCGTCCTCGTGGTAGCCTGCAACGGCTGGGGTCTACATACCTCCTCATCTGTGGGCATCAAGCAATCCAAAATAAGCTCTCTTGCAGTGTCGTGCTTCGACAGGTTCGGATACGGAGTGCCCTGGCTCTTCATTATCGGCAGGATGACTTCGCCGAGAACCTCAAACTTCTTCCAGTTGATCCGATTGCCCTGCGGCCCTACAAAAGTCATGCTACCCTCCTCAGCAGACACAAGGTCCCTGCGGTGTAATGGCATGAAAGGAATGCGCGGCAATGGAGAGTTCTCCCAGGCCAATCGATACGCAAAATGGCTTTTCTGTGTTCCCATAAGAAGCACCAATCTCGCAAACCGTTTTTGCACATCAGCCGGTACTAGCGTTCGTGTTTGTGAAAGCCTATGTATGGCTGTTCCGTTGATCCCAGCAAGCACCGCCGCAAGGCCATTGTAGTTGTTGAGTTGTCTCAATTTCAACGCAATCCACATGAACTTCTCTAGCATCTGGGCTCGATGTTTCGCCTTATCTCGCATGAGAATCATGTTCGAGACCCATGTCGCGATGTGATTGAAATGGGCAATCATCCGATTGACGTTCTTCATTGTCTTGCACTTTTCCTTCTGCTCGGTAGACAGGCTCACGTGTCGCACTAAATCCCGAATACGAATCGACGAAAACATGACCCAGTCGATTCGCGTCATCTCGTCCGCAATATCGTCATTTGATGTATCCATGAATATGTGGTATCGAAATTTCGTTAGTGGAAGCGTATAAGATGGTATCATGGTGGATGCTTCGCGTTCGTAATCGTCGTACGAATGAAACTGGAACGTATATACTTTTCCTGGATCTGTGCTTAGGGATGAGCTAGCGGAGGGTCGCCGCTCTATCGCACTGTCAACGCTCAACGAACTCATGCTCTCTGACAAATCATTTCCTTGTCTAAATGTATCCCTGGTTGGATTCAAGGAGAGCCCCGTGGTCGGTAGAGTATCTTCAGTGTCATTTCCTTTCGCCCAACCCGTATCATCATCTTCCATTACGCTTTCTTCTAATATCTTGCGCATGTGCTGTGCGGCGGCGGCGAATATCGGTTCAGTAGATAGATGGGCTATGAAATCGTCCAAGGTATTTCTTGTTGCCGGACGTGCAAAGTCCCCTGGATATGTGGCAACCCACTTGGCAACCACCTCGATAATACGCAGCTGTGAAGACGTCCTTGTAAGGTAGTGGACCGACTTTTCGTCCTTGACGCGGTCCAGCCGTGACAAGATGCCCGAAAAAAGTTCAGCAGGAGTTTCGAATTTCCGATATAGACACAAGAAGACATCGGCGAAATTATGGTCTGCTCTAGTCATCTTCGGGGCGATGAGGCGATCGATCAACTCATCAAAGCTCACTCCGATCCTCTTCGCCGGCCGCTCGAATACCGTCTCGTCGCCCCGTTGCAATAACGGTATATCATCGGCATATTTCAAAGAATCGGCATCTGAATCCTCAATCTCAAATATCGAATTTGTGTTCTGGCCACGGTCTAACCGAATACCTGATGAGCGAAGCATACTCGAAACAGTCGGGTTATCATCCTCCGCAACATCAGGAAAATTACTCGTCCCGTGAGCGCTCATATAATCAATCCGGGGAGGCCTGGAGAGCCGGTGTTCCGAGGCCACCGGGCCTGAAAATCCCCGTAGTAATGACATGTCAGAGCTAGCACGACTATGTTTGCTGTGCTGACTCAAAGGTCGTGGGTTTACAGAATCGAGCGGTGCATCTAGATGCGCCGCTGAGGCTGCGCGACGTCTAGAACCGCCTCCTTCAGAACCATCTCCCTCTTTGAATGATCAAAAGTTAGCACACGCACACAGATAAACATATACATACATAAAGAGAGCTGCTTTTCGTTGTAATTTTGATGGTTCCTTCTTTCTCACGGCCCCTGAGGACTGGGATATGTTCCTGGAATTGAACTTACCCTGGCTTTTAAGGACTAATGCTTTCAGTAGCGAAGACAATGCACTTCTTGCGCTCTCCGGTTTGCTGGCAGATGTTTTATATGTTGCGAGACATGACTGACAAGCCGCCGCAACCGCTTCAGTGTCAATGTGCCTTGAACCTTCTGGGTTGTCGCACTTAGTGGCCACGAGAACGGCCGGAAGCGATGAGTTCACCAGCGCATCTATCAAAGTTAGTACCATAAATTTTCATGTGATCACACTTAACTCCCAAGAGCTGGGAGAGGGGGGGCTGACGTGTAAATACTTACTAAGAGTCTGGGGTAATTCAATGATGCTATCTCGGTTCATGACATCGTATAATAGCAAGACACCATTGACATGAGGCATGATAGCACCGCCTATCTGTTTAGGCCATTTAATCTGACGGTCCGGATCCACATCGAAATATTCAAGGTCTAGTTCGAAGAGGGTAACGGCGTAGGGCATATTATCTATGTTGATACGTGCAGTCGTGGGATTGGGCCCTGGGATGCGCGATAGACTCATGGCCCTTTGTATGAAATGGGACTTGCCAACTCCATTGGCGCCTATGACTGCGATGTTGAGACTCTCCATTGTGTCCAAGATCTCTGGCTATTCAGAGCTTCACTGTCAGTCGCACAAACCGCAATAACTCCTACCGGGTGTGCTACTCGACAAACCGTACCCAAGCGTCTGGATCATATACAATCAATGACTCTTCGTCTGAAGCTAGGCTAAGCTGCGTCGGGACGCTATCATGGCTGTCGTCGGATGGGGCCGTGGTCAGCTGCTGCGTGGCTCGGCCAAGGGGGTCTGCGAGCTGGTATTGCTGGAAGAAACGATAGTCGGCGGCAGAGTCGAGGGAATTCCCAGACAGGGGATAACCGAGGTCGTCGACAAACTGAGAACTAACACGTAACGAAGATAGAGGCCTGGGGGGAATGCTGGAGCGGGGGAGAGGTGTCGAGGGAACGGGGGAACAGGAGTGACGATCCCCTCGCAAGGACGGGTTCGACTTGGAACTCGTTCCGAAACCACCTAGAAATCTGTGAGAAGGCTTCATTTTTGACCTGATTTGGTAGGCGTGATAATAAACTGTGTGTGGTGTAAGAGGAGGGAAGACACGCACCCCTTCTCTCTCTCTATAAAAGTCAAGATGACCGCGGGAGGTCGGCCAGAGGTGATATTATATAAACGGTGGCCGGAATGGCTCACCCAAGCCAGGAAAAAACAGGCGCGCGAGAATCAGTGGGTGATTAAGGTCGTGGCGAGGGTCGGTGTGGGCTTGGATGTGGGTTGTTGGTGGTGCGCCGTGGAGGTGCGCCGTTCCAACGTTAAAAAAATCGCGATTAGTGTATTAGTGGTAGTGGTGTTGGTGCTTCTGGCGGTGGTAATTGCGGTAGTGAGGGTGGATGGTTCGTCAGCTACCCGAGCTGCTGTAGGTACGGTACCGGTCGAATCAAGATACTGAGTTCACAGATGCCAAGGCATTGAAAGGGATCCACCGAGGCGTAGTATAAAAAACATAAAAAGGATGTTGGAGCCAAAGAGGTCAAAGGCCGGCGACTGTGTCAGAAACCGAGAAGTTACAGTTGTCGATGTGGGTGTTGGAAGTGAAAGTGGGCGACGATGATGATGATGGATGTTAAATTGAATCCACATGCAACTTTGGTGGCCATTTGAACCGGAGCCGAGAAAAAGAAAGAGATGAAGACAGAAGCATCAGCTCAGCACCAGCACCAGCACCCTTTCCCTCTTCCCTCCTTCCTTCCTCTTCCCTAATACGTACAAACCCCCTTCCCTCTTTTTTTTTTTTTTTTAACCCCCTCCCCCCTCCCTCCCCAAAATCCGCCCCTCATTACTGGTATCGGGGAGCTTTCGAGCCTCACCGAGCAAGGGTCACTCCTCCCCCTTTCCGTCTCTATTCTTCAATACAATAACCTTCCTTCCTCCTATACCGCACCTATAAGCAGGCGGGGCAATTTCACTTATGGCGCTAACTAACAGTTAGGTTCATGCACCCATCCATCCACCATCATCTCTCTCTCTCTTTCTCTTTTTTTAAAGTCTTTTATCATATGCAAAGGAGATGTTCCTTACACACCCCCTTTAACTTTATCTTCATGTTGTTTTACCTCATCGCCATCATTAAACTCAATTCTTATTTTTAGCACCACCACCACCTACCTTAGATACCTAAGGTATGATAGATTCATAGATACCAGACTTTCATCATTTATTAACAATATTATGTGCGCCCTTCAGATTACCTATCTAGGTATCTAAGTAATGATTGACAAAAAGTTAATGAGAATATTAATTACCCAAGTAAGCGAAATACTCCGAGTCACGTCCCCAACTCAGCTCCACGCAACCGCTGTCAACAGAACCGCGAATCCTCACCATCTAGTCTGCAAGTCAGCCAATTAACTGGTCTTCTGCTCTTCTTCAAGACCAATCACACCCATGACAACCTTTCCGGCATGCTGGTAATCCGTACACGTAGAAAGTGGTTCTCCTTTCGTAGGTCCCCCAACCGCCCACGTGGATCGACCAGCCAATCGGCGTCGTCTAGACAATCCCAACCACCATCAAAGCAAGGCCAAACCCGGACCAAACCATACCATGTTATGTCGTTACGAAGCCTTGGGTCATCTTCCCCACGATAAAGAACGCGAGTGCCCCATGTGACATAGCAAGACAATCGTAGCAGATCCCGTTCACCCAGAACTATACACACGAATTCCTATTATCGTCCGACAGAGTACGCCTATCTAGGTTAAGCAATAGCAGCATTAACATCCCACAGGTCTAAGTGAAGCAGTCACGTCGTGTTCCCGGAAATAGGTCAGATACCCCATGTCCCCTGCTCCAATGGATAGTACGACGACAGACGAGCATTATATTTTCAGCTTTCCTGTGTCGATGCCGGTGGCAACTCTAGCCGGGCCGCGACTCGTCTAGTCTTCCCGAGAAGACCCCGGCCCGAAGCATGTGTTGGAACTCTAGATATCCCAACTGTGGCGAATGGTGCCTGGTTCGGCGCATCCCGGCTCATCCCGCTTCTGTAGAAACCAAATGCGGCTACCATATTTTAAACCTCAGCCTCGTAAATAACATGCTAACAGCAGTGGTTCCCCCACCTTGGCCACATATGCGCTCACGACAGCTACGCGAGAGGATGATTCCAGAGTCGTGTAACCCATCGAATATACCCCAGTACCTGTAGAAATTGGCCGATGCAATAGGCCATGCAATCAGTCTCTCGATCGACCACTAGCACATAATGGAGAAATTCCCACGTGTGAAGAAGGGTTCTAGTTGTGCATTAAAATAGTAGTCATTCTGTGAATTACTAGGTGCTTATCTAGTCCTCGTTGGGAATAAGAGACGGAAGCTATTAGGACTAACACGCCTCTAGGGCTATATAGAGATGATGTTGTAACAGCAACAGACTTTGTTAGCGGCTCATTGATAGGCACATACATGTATCCAACTACAGATTTAATACCTTGCTCACTTACCCAGGTAACTATAGATATATCCATCCTGCCCATGACTATGTACACCATTGAACTTGTAAGCACCGCATAGTCAACGAAAACCAACTTCGGACTATTAATATGTATGAAGCCGTGTGTTGGGAAGGATAAACATAGCAACATAACAGGAATGTTGATATTCGCATAGTAATGATAACGAGTGGGTACTTATATTGCGAGAAAGGAACATCGTGTTAATAGGACGAGTAGACTTCGTAGATGGCTGTACGTATGTTACACACGAAATCTCTACTTCTGCATGATTGGCTCAAAAATGTATAGATGTTGATCAATGTCTGCGAGGCCTAGCCAATTATATGCTTGGGTGAGATCAATTAGAGGCAATGATTTGTTTCAATGTTTTTAGAGTTTTCTTTTTCAGAAACTCAATATCAGATGTTTCTAACCACTTTTGACACTTGAATGTTCAATTTGATATTTCAATCATCAACGTATGATTCAATCTTTTTTTTTATGCACAGAGAGTCGTGGGATCGATATGCTCTTATGTGAATAAGTACCGGTTGATTCCCAGTTTTATGGCACGACTTGGTATTACTCTAGCATCAAATTGTCCTACACGTATCGATGCATCTCACATGTCACGAGAAACAACACATGGTCCGAAACTAGCCGGGAATATACATCTATTGAGAATCCGTCTGGTGGAAATCTTTGAATTGGTATAGGGAGCGATATATTAATATCAGTTAAATCTTATACCTAAGACGTTTCTTAACCTTGCAAGAAAATTCAAGCCAGATCCATTGATGTCCGGCCACTCGGGGGGGGGGGGGGGGGGGGGGGGGGGGGGGGGGGGGGGGGGGGGGGCGGGGCGGGGGGGGGGGGGCGGCGGGGGGGGGGGGGGGGGAAAGGGGAG
>MU394052.1:1566781-1653286 GCA_022578605.1 Camillea tinctor
CCACTAAAAACATAACAAAACGACCAACCATAACCCCTCAACAAAAACCACCCCCCCCCCCCCCCCCTCCCGCCCCCCCCCCCCCCCCCCCCCCCCCCCCCCAAAAAAAAAAATAATAATAAAAGTGACAAGGAGACGAATCTTTAGGGTTGCTAAACAATATTCACACATGGTATCCGGGTTGAGCCATAAGATACAGTACTCACATACCATCTGAGACCAGGAGGTCTACGAACATGTGTACGCAGTCTCACATTTAGCGTGGTTGCCGCCTTAGCCATTGGATTTACCTAGGTATCTGCTTGCTATAGGTCATGTGAGTGTGTATCTATGTAAAACTTATATGCAGTGTGTAGTTGCATGATCCCTTAGAAACCTAGTGTTTCTCATATCAAACCAATTTTGGCTCCCTACTGAACTCTACTTATAGTAAAGCCCCACTTAGGGAGAAGGGAGAGAGCATGAGCAGAAGAGGATATGATATAGCAGGACCTCAACTTCTGGTTTTACATAATCATTGTACGTATGAATGCTGAAACTACAGGTAACTTAGGTACGATATGTTCCAAGATTGGTTATTCCAGGATACATATGAAACCGTGCGATGTTTGCCCTTTGAGTTTGGTGCAACCATGTATAACGAATAACAATATATCATGTAGTCTTGATGGCAATACATATATGTAAGTACCTAAGTGTTGAGTTGTTTACCCCTGACACAAACAAAAATCAGTGAGTTACAGTTCTAGAGGTAGGTGGTAGGTACTTAGCAGTAGTGAGTGGCCCTTGTTCACCGGTCTGGCAATTCGAACAATTACATAATATATCATCTGCAACATTCAAAGTTGTTGTGACGGTGTTTGGGGAGAATGCCGCATGACTTAATAGACGGGATGAATCTTGTCCCACAGATCTCTTACTGCTCCGGTGCTTACGGGAAATCCATAGGCAGGTACCTATCTACTTACTTAGACACAAGACGGCAAGTAAATGCGTGTAGCATGTGCCATCAAGGAAGCCGTTTGCTACGTGCCACAGGGTCTTTTTAGAAGACGGAGTACTGCATTCCCATATTTACCCTCTTCCCTAACTACCCCGCCATTTCTCTGAGTGGTGGTTGCTTGGGAAGGTACTTGTGTTGCCGCTTGTGATGTCAGGAAACCGGTACATTCCCATTCTGTTAGAGTGGTTGCCTCTTTTCACCCTATCCATCCCTCATGGCCCATTGCTCTTCCCATCTTTTAGCCAACTCATGCCTGCTCTTGCCTACTTTACCTGGTCTGGTATCGATCTAATCTATTGAAGGTTAACCTACTTACCTGGAGTGTCTCAACCATTACTTCCTATTCTAGATAACTCGATATCTATATTGTACCTTCCTGCTGTCATCATACCACAGGGCCACAGACCACCTTATTTCTCCCACCTCCAATCCTCCAAGATGGAGACACCACCTGAACATCTAACAATCAACTCCTCTGGTGATGAAAGCCAAAAGAGTGACACCATGGTGCGCCGCAACACTACCAGGTCCGTTCGTCAAAAGGGCTCTGAGCTCGACCTGAGTGCCATCCTGAGCCCAGACGAGGTTACGATGCTTCAGGTTCTCATAGGCGCCATCCTCGACGATATGCAAGTCAAGATTCGCAACACATTTGAATTTCTAGGTTCTGCTGATGATAAGACTGATGGAGGAATCGGGATCGAGCTTCCCAAAGCATCAGTTCTGAGTATTCCCAACCCTCGCAGCGATAGGTACCGTCATATGTACGGTGACATTGGCCTGCCAGTCGAGAAGCCTGACCTCGAGGATCGCGAGACTCTGAAGGAAATACTTAAACCCCATGCTCTACCTAAGACTCGTGCACAAACATCTAAACCCATATTGGCCCTTCCTACGTCTCCCGAGGAGACCACCTCTATGTCCAGGAAGACTGATACCGAGATCTTCAGCTCTAGCGTGTGTGAGTTGAAGCGGGATGTACTGGCGCACTTTGTGAAGTTTCGGACGGCAATTTTGGGTCGCGTTCAAGGTATCGTCATTGTCGGCCGAGCACGCAAGGTTCCAGGCGGTACTAGACAAAATGGCAACGTCGGAAGAGGAAGACCTGCCAGTGCCTCTGGTAAGTTCTTCCTCTATCCCTGTCGCAAGTATGCGCCCGGATTTTCTCCTTTTTGGGGGGGCCCCTGAGTTATGACCTCGTCTGTCACGCATCACTTGTTTCGTTTTTTCTTCTTGAACCCATTATATTACAAAACTTTCTCCATGAGTATCTCTTGTCCAGCTAGAAGCTCTTCATTGAATTGTTGTCCACCGTGGCAAAGTAAAATCTATCTCAGATCTGGGACAAAGCTGACAATCGGTTTTAGACTCGGAGGTGAAAAAGCTTATGTTTTCGCCATACCTTAACCCCCAGATATTTACCTTTCTGCGTACCCGCCCCAAGGAAAAACGTGCTCGTATACTCCATTCAATGATGCTATTGATCCTAGGAGGAGATAGATACACGTCGTACGGCAGGATTTTACTTCTGAGACTCGCTATAGCCTTAGAGATACCTCGGTTTGTTTTAATAGAAGACGAGGATAGAATTGCCAAGGCACTCGCGCAAATTATCAAGGGTGTGCCGCAGGAAGAAATAGCTCAAAGGCGAGCGGAAGAAAAGAAGTCCTTTAAACGCGGGAAGAACACGGCTGTTGCCAGTCCTACGCTAGCTCCTGTATATAATGTTTTAGCAGAGCCGCTTGTACATGCAGGCATCGGATATATGTTTGGAGACGGACTGGCCTCCAAAACATCAGCCAATCTACTCGGAGCCATAGGTTCACCGGAAAGTACTGTCGCTGTCGGTACCTTGTTTGGACTGTATGGAGCTAGACAGGGCGGCAAGATGATAGATGCTTATGCAAAGGATGTCCAGGATTTCGCCATGATGCCCATACATGGATCTCTCGGGTCCGATTTCGTTGACCCTAAAGACGTCCCGGCGGAAGACCGCAGAATGCGTGTCACGATCGGAATTGGTGGTTGGATCACTCAGGATAGTGATTTTCGTCAACCCTGGCAGGTCTTGGGCAACCATACCGAGGTATATGCCCTTAGATGGGAACTCGAGGCGATGATGAAAATGGGCACAGCGTTGGAGACTATCGCGAAGAATGCAGCCTGGACTACTGCGAAGAAAGATATAGTTGACGGTAAGCATAGAGTGTGTTTTTTTTGATCGAAAACTAAATTTTCTCCCAGTATCTACAAGTTTACGCGAGTCTCGATGGCCAACCGGTCTCCTGAAGATTAGCAAAGTCGTCGACAACCCCTGGACGGTGGCAATGGTTCGTGCAGAGAAGGCAGGCTTGGTCCTTGCTGAGATTCTCATGAACAAATGCCAAGGGGAGAGAGCGGTGACACTTATTGGCTACAGCCTCGGCGCTCGTATCATATACTCCTGCCTAATGTCATTAGCAGAAAAGCGCGCCTTCGGCATCGTCGAGAATGTCGTTATGATGGGCGCGCCTTGCCCTAGCGACATACATGCTTGGGTAGCAATGAAGAGTGTTGTCGCCGGGAGACTAGTCAACGTTTGGTCGAAGACGGACTATTTACTCGGATTTCTTTACCGAAGTTGCGCTTGGCACTACGGGGTCGCCGGCCTGCAACCTATAACCGGTGTTCCGATGGTCGAGAATATGGATGTCAGCAATGAGATCATTAACCATCTTCGATACCATTACTCGGTTGGCAAATTTTTGAAGAACATGCCTTGGGGTTGGGAAGACGTTGATGATGATAGGGTCCGCCACCAGATGAAGAAACTGGGCGAGATGGCTTTTGAAGAAGATAAACTTGACCGCGAGCGACAGATGGCCCCCTTGCAGGAGAAGAAGGTTGATAATGCCGTCTATAAGCAGACACAAAACCAAAACCGACATCAGGCTACAGGCCAGACTTCGACGCAAAAGAAGAATGGGGGCCGTACGAAGCCGAACGGCAGGGGGAATCGGCGTTACAATCAAGGATCCCGCTCGTGAGGGATCGTGAAGACATCTTTTTCTGCAACACGGATTGATTTTATGATAAGAAACCGGTAATGAATGCATACGTTATGATACTGTATAATAAAAAAACGATGGGCAGGACGTCTTACGACGCAGTTCTTAGATGGACAACCTGTTTGGTGTACGATTAGAAAATTTCTCAGTGGCATCAAAAACTAGGTGGGAGGTATATACCAAAAAAGAGGGTCAGGGGTGTACAGGCATTGCTTGGGCTTAGAGACATTGATAGAAAAACTCGCTCACGCGATTGCACGGCGAATATGATTCTCTCTTATTTAGCAACTTTTTCTCCCTTTCCCCCCTTTTTCCCGTAGTGCAGGCAGCTGCTTATCCAGTATAGGTTTTCCGAGTCTGCGCCGGTCCGGTCCCTCGATTAATCCGCCGGGAGAGGGCTCGTCAGATATGAGAAGTCGAAGCAACCTCCAACGGGGCTTCATTTTTTTGCTTCTTCTCATTTTCAGTTCTTCTCCCCTCCTGCTGCTCCCCCACCCTCCGAACCAGTGCCCCCGGCACCACCGGCCCTAACGACGAAATACCCGTCCCCGGCCGTCTCCGCCGCTCCACCTAACACATCCCAATCCTCCTCCGCGTTCCTCTTCTGGCCCTCTACTCCCTCCCCTTCTTCTTCTTTCACCCGTCTCCGCCGCGGCCGCCGCGCGTGCCCCACTACGTCCTCCGCCGCGAGCGCATCCCGCAGCTGCGCGAGCCCGATGGTCTGGTCCTCGGCCTGCCCCCGCGCCGTCTCGTCCCGGATCGCGCGCAGCGGCTCGACGCCCTGCGTGGGGACCCCGCGCACCCGGCTGACGAAGGATAGTTGGTGGGTTAGGGAGGAAGCGGCGGCGGTGGTGGAGGTGGAGGTGGTGGAAGGGGAGAGGCCGGAAAGGGCGTAGTAGAGGGGCAGGGAGGAGGGGGGTATGGGAGGGGAATCTGTGGGGGAGAGGAAGGCTTTCCGGACGGACCAGCTGGGTTGGGAGGGGATGGGGGAGGAGGAGGAGGAGGAGGAGGAGGAGGAGGAGGAGGAGGAGGAGGAAGGACGGGAGAAGGGGAGGAAGGAAGGGGTGGGTAAGCAAAGTGATGGTCTGCTTAGGGTTATTGCTCCTGCTGCTGCGTGGCGGATGCGTTGGATGCGGGGCGTGAGATTGTTCATTTTTTGTTATTTCTCTCCCTCGATATTATGTTTTTTGTTCCCCTGAGGTATATTTGAAGAGGTGTGGGAGAACCCTGAGCGGGAGTCTGCTGTGCGTTCTGTTTAGCCCAATGAGGAGGTAGGTAAGTTTCGTATCTATCACTCCTGGAATAACTCAATTCGCCTGTCTTCAACTCAGACGATTAGAATTCAGGTTGAGATCTGAAAATGAGAAAACAAATATTTTTTTACACCTTCTTTATTTCTTTTCGCAAGATCGAAAGGGGGATGTGGGAAAATAAGTGTTTAGGTAGATTATGGATACGTAGTATAGGTAGATAGTTATATGCAATTATGTAACCCGAGGTGATATGTTAATCTCGAATTTTTTCAAAGATCCTGAGTTAAGGAAGAGGCATAGTTAAGTTATGCACATACCTAGGTATGTAACTAAATTGATCCAGGGCTTACGGAGTATAAATTAGTAGGCTTGGCGGGATGAGCCGTTGCATAATGTCAACCTACCAGCCTTGGTGAGACAGGTTTTTTAGCCGCAACCTACCATTAGCTGACGGGAGGGAGGCTTTTTAGGTATTATTGGGTGTTGTTCACTTTCATGATTTAAAGAATAGCCAATTCCAAATTTCAGACTTTTTTTTTTTTGAAAAAAAAAAAAGAGAGAAAGAAATTAAAAAAAAAAGAGTAAAATAAAATAAACGAAATCCAAATGCAGACCCTTTATTCATCGACAGCGTCATAAAATCTATGTTTTGTACAGAATGTTTCTACTATTATGCGTTGCCTCTAGGTTAGCCACTAACCTCTAAAACTCACCACCATGCTGCTATCATTTATCTCGACCTAGTCGTTCCTCATCATCTCCTATTAGCTCATAGGCAGGCCTGAATTTTTCCCCATTCTCTCCCCCTCCCGTCTTTAAGTGAGGGTTCGGATGCGTGTCTCGTTTTCCACCTAAGCTTGTATAGCCCTTCAACGCCATTAGTAAGGTAACTCTTCTCCTCGCTCTTCTCGCCATAATAACCAACTCACCTGGTCGTATAGTGGACAATATGGAACACTCAAATGCCGTATGAACTAGCACACCGTCAGCCATATTTTCTAGTCATTTTCCCTTTCCAGAAATAGCTAGAAAAGCTCTGGACTAAAACTTACTGCCCATATCTCCGCTGTTGAATTTTCATGTGGTTAGTTATTGCGGTATACTTTTATATATAACCCAGGCAAGGCTGGAAGGGCCGGAGTACACATACCATAATGCCAATCGATAACTGGATGTATCCGCATGAAATCCGGCCACTCGGCATCTGTAGGATCAAAATGGCTTAATTTCTCGCCGTGTGGATCGGTCCTCCGAGTTCCCACAAAAACTGCTTGTATGTTCGGGCGTTCTGCTAGGTATTTCTCTAGTCCTTTCTTCATCGGTAGTACATAGCGCGCAACCTCGAGGTGGTATTCTGCACTAGATGAGGCGACGAAGTCATCAATTTCGGAGAAGGGATGCTGAGAAACGATATATATAGACTGAAATTTGTCCGGGAAGGACGCGGGGTTGGTGGATCCGTTCTGGTTATTTGCATCGGAGGGGCTTTTAGATGGTGAGGGGAAGTGCCGCGCAAGACAGGCGAGAATTATAATGAGGAGGACAAGGCCTTTGAACTAGGAGTTAGTGATGGTTCGAGAGAAGACGAAGCAGAAGAAGAAGAAGAGGGCTCCATAGAGTCTACCAGCACATACAATCCTTCCCTCCATTGTACGAGAGAGCAATCTGCTCAAGGCTAGATATGAAGTTGTTAGTTGTAACCGTACAATCTGAGATTCTAATATTGCTAGCGAACAACGGAAAGACGTACCTGTAGCGGCTTAAGGCCTCCTCCACGACCCCCATCGACACGCGCACTTGCGCCTGTACATTACGAAGTAAGGAGGTCTCTGGCTCCTCTGCCAGAAAAGCGTCAACCTTCTCCCTTAATTCACGGCAGACATCGTATAGTGAGCGGGGAGTTGAGTTGCTGGGCTTGGTGTGATAGCCGTTGAGTGCCGGCTTCGTCTGCGAAGCTGTAACAGCTTGCTCATTTTGAACCTGGATCATCATGGGCCGCGCCTAGCTCTTCTCGTCGTATTGAGAGGCCCCGACTTCTTCCCTGAGCTAGGAAAAGGAACTCGTTGGCCCGGTGCAGCGCAAATATACAGAGGGTCGAAAACGTCTCAGTAATGGCAGCAGGTTCCGCAAGAATGTCTCCCGACAGGTTCCGAGCTGGGTGAAGAGTTGGCCTCAGAGGTGAAGGTGGAAAAGAGATATGAGAGGGAACATGAGATGTTATGCAGTGTAGGGACCCAACGTGGTCTAATAATGTTATCCGGAGCTGAGTTTAAAAGGTAATAATCGGTATCAACCCTGTCACTTGAGTACAAAGTGGAGTTATTACCTAGGTATAGTGTATTACATATACACTGATACTATGTAGTGTACAGTAGTAAGCTGACCACTTGTATATTGTACAGTACACTCTAGATTTGTCGTTGGAAAGACTTCGATGAGGAGATGAAAGGGAGAGAATACCTAAGTTAAAACACCCCGCCCTATCCTATGTAGGTACCTAGGTAGTATGTATGTACAGGCAAATCACAAGCTACATGCAAGTACCTAAATAGCCTAGTACAGGGCTCTGATGTGGGACAAACCTTTTTATCTCACCTGATTACTTACTTCAATGTATGTACATATCTGCAACTAAAGGTTGCGACCAGACTTATAGATTGCGATATTCTTTTTACTACAATAAAGAGATAAGCGACTATGTTGTATATTTAGTACGTCAAGTAGTGTAGTTGAAAAATTGAAAGAAAAGAAAAAAAGTAAAAAAAAGTAAAAAGTTATTTAATACAATACTTTTTTTTCTTTTGGTTCGCATGGGTAGCCCTTCAGTCAAAATCGAGGTGTTTCGTTGCTAGAACCTTCGGCGCATCATCATGTAGTGTACCTACATAATGCGATTAAGTCTCGGCCGGTGTGGATTTCAACCAAAGACTTACACTTTTGATAAGTACAGATGTCGTCTAATAAGTCCATAGAAGTGAGAGCACCAGCTTTGTGTCTCATAGTATACTAACCTAGTTACTTAAACTAGTAGTATAGTAGGTTGAGTTGAGTGAGAGAATGTTCTCCTAAGTTGCTAACCCTACCTAGACATCTGTAACAGAATATCCTACCTACTGATGCAACCTTATGTTTAAATGTTCCAGCCGGGCTTTTCATGTACATAGCGTACACAGTAGCTTCGATCTCTTATGAATAAACTTCTGGCAACCTGTCCTCATATAATATGTGCTATTAATACTGCTTGTGACTATGTTAAGTGCATACCCGATATTTCCATCGTGGAAGTAAGCATTACGGTGTGCTAATAAGTGTAGTGTAGGTGTGTAGGTACATATATACATAGGTTACGTTAAGTTGTAGGTAGGTCGGCAGGTCGGTAACGGAAGGCCCTATATGTACAGGTTAATCATTGCCCCTGCAGGCAAGGATAACCAGGGTCTACATGCAAAAAGTAGTAGGTACACTGGCTTGTCGCAGTAAAGCTCACTATAACACCTAGTTCATCCTCCAGAAGCCAGGTAACTAGTACCTACTAGGATGAAAAAAGCGGGGACTGACCAGGGCGATGTCATAAGCTTGTTCACATCCACGTTTGAGCTGAGCCAAACAAGTAACATGAACCACGCAAGAACTTGAACCCAAGCCACACTCTCTCTCTCTCTTTTCTTTGTTATAAACACCTAACGCAACAGTGTTCATTTTCAAATCCTGCGACCGACATCGAACATCGTCACGATCCTTTTATTCTCGTCATAAAATTACTTTGTCTCTAGAAATATATCATCATGGCGGGAGATCCTCGCGCGCTGCTGTCCAAGGTCGAGACAACTCTGCCCCACCATCCCCCGCCTCGCTGTCGCTGACCTCTGATACAGGCAGACAAGTTGGTTTCTTCAGCCGCCAGCGGCTTTTCCCTATTCGGTGGCCGCGAGGACAAGTACATGACTGCCGCAGATACATATATCGAGGCCGCCAATGCATTCCGCGTGCAGAAGATGAGTAGGTTGGCCTCTTTCCCTACTTTGAAGCCTCCCTAGCAAATTCGACTAAGCTTGGTACTGACTCGACGTTATCTCCCTAGACCGAGAGGCTGGCCAAGCATTCGAGAAGGCGGCTGATGTTCAAACCCGGCATCTTAAGGAGCCCGATGATGCCGCAAACACTCTAGTCGACGCCTTCAAGGTCTACCGAAAAGAGAACCCCGAGGACGCCGTTAGGGTTCTCGAGTTCTCCATCACTCAGTACACCAAGAAGGGCAACTTCAGACGAGCGGCGCAACACAAGGAGAACATGGGAGAGGTTTATGAGGTCGAGATTTCCGATATGGCAAAGGCGCTCGAGTGCTACGAAATGGCTGCTGGGTGGTATGAAAGTGACAATGCCGGAGCGTAAGTTTCACCATCCTCAGAGAAGAGGAGTATTTACGAGGTCTTTACGAGGTCCGAAGGCTGATTTTCCGTCCTCTAGTTTGGCAAACAAGCTCTGGCTTAAGGTAGCAGACCTTGCTGCCATAGAAGGCGACTACTACAAGGCGATTGACCAATACGAAAAAGTCGCCTCGTCATCTATCAACAACAACCTAATGCGCTACTCCGTAAAAGACTACTTCCTCAAGGCCGGCATCTGTCACCTTGCGACAAACGATCTTGTGGGTACCAACCGGGCGCTGGAGAAGTACGCAGACCTCGACCCAACATTTCCCAGCACGCGAGAGTACCAGCTATTAGCAGACCTGGCGGCGGCCATAGAAACGCAGGACCAGGAACAGTTCACAGATAAGCTGTTCCAGTTTGACCAGGTCAGCAAACTCGACAAGTGGAAGACTACGCTTCTTGTGCGGGTCAAGAGCAATATGGAAGATGCCGGCGATGACTTTGCTTAATGAAGCACGGTGTAGGAGGAGGGATTATGGCATGCCGAAGTGAAGCTAGTCCTGCCTATATGAAGTTTTTGTGGGGATTGGTTGGGACTGAAAAGTGAGCATGGGCTTGTATTATCTGCCGAAATACGAGGAGAGGCCAGGCCTACATGGTTACCTCTCTTCTATCATGAGTCGATAAGTGACGCAAATTGTCTGCATGTCGTACTACGGGTACGGGGTTCCTATGACGAGAATAAATGGGATACACGTGATTCTTTTTTTTATATACCTACATAAACTGAATAGAACCTGTTGTTCTTTTTATCTTCGCATATGATTATAGTAACCTATGTAACTAAGTAATGCTGTATGTAAACAACCCACCTCGGCTCAAGTATGAGCCCAAGGTATCTAGGTTACTTACATACATTAGGTGTGTACCGGGTACTCCGTACATAGGTAGTACATACCCACATTCACCACTTAGAGTGGTGGGGTCCTGCAGCGATAAGGCCCCGATAAGAGATACAGAATCAAAAAAAAATTATGTACCAAAATTCTTGCAGGACGATATGGATTCAATCTTTTGCCCACTACATATAGTTTTGCGCATTCGAATCCAACCTCAAGATGGCGACCTTGGAGGCAAAGCTAGACAAGATCCGGTCGCCTAACCTTCAGAGCCAACAGCAGGTGAGATTTATTTAAAGTCTCAGAAGAGACAAAAAAAAAATCAAAGCAGCTCCAATGGCTAACTCAATTAATTCGGTGCTCTAGACAGTGGTGGTTTTGAAGGCGGTTGAGGAGACGTTGAAGGAACAAAACACCCAACCGACACCGACGGGGTATTTCGCTGCCCTGCTAGCCCTGTTAAACCAGTCAGTTAGTGAAGGCCAAATCAACAAAGAATTGACACCATCCGTGGTTTATCTGCTCGATGTCGTAACTCCCTTTGCGCCGCAACCCCTCCTACGATCTAAATTCACCCAAATCCTCACCTTGCTCGCTCCGGTTTTGCTCCTAGCCGATGCCGAGGCCCCATTGCTCAAGCCATCTATTGGTTGTCTCGAGTCCCTGCTTCTTGCGCAAGACTCGGCAGCATGGAAGCTTCCTACGAACGAGATCAGCCCTCGAAGGGCTGTAGCAGGACTCTTGCATCTCGCTATGGACCACCGACCTAAAGTACGGAAGCGGGCCCAGGATGCGCTCCGTAAAGTGCTGAAGAACCCGCCACCGAGTCCGTCTCTCGATCACCCCGCCGCTGATTTATGTGCCGAGACGGCCATGAAGAGTCTGTCCGAGTTAGCCAGCAAGGCCGCGGCATCGCGAAAACAGAAAAAGCCTTCAGAGCACGATCCTGCCCTCATACATGCTCTCCAACTGGTCAAGACTGTCGCTGCTGCAAGTGGTGGCTGGCCTAGCAAAAATATCGAGTCTCTGTGTGAACTCCTGCTTAGCATTGCGAAAACTGGGAACGAGCATATGACTATGGCAGTCTTTGATATCTTCGAGATGATCTTCGAGGGAATGGCGGACGAAATAGCATCTGCTAAACTACCCCGTCTTCTTGAGATCATATCCGAAATGCGACCTTCATCAAACGACACACAACTATTGCCTCCATGGATCGCAATTCTCTCTCGAGGTTATGACGTATCAGCTCAAATCGAGCCCGAAGATACATTCCAAAAGTTACCTCAGCTCTTCTCCATGATCTCCGAATTCTTGGAATCACCCTCCCACAATATCCGAATATCGGCGTCCGAATGCTTGATCTCGTTCATGGATACTTGTATCCCAGATCAGGTCATAATCGAACCATCAATTTATGATGAAAAAGTTCTCGAGAAGATATCTAGGACTGCTGATGGTCTCCTGAGTGTCAAGTACCAAGCCGCATGGATGGAAACGTTCAATGTCTTCGGCGCCATGTTTGATGCATTGCGATGGCGTGCCAACCCGGTGATGTTGGGCGTTGTACGGACAGTTGGTGAACTTCGTGGTAATGATTCGTTCATGGGCAAGAAGGAGGCAGACGAGGTTATTGGGAAAGCAATCCGAGCGATGGGTCCGGAAGCTGTTCTCTCGATTCTTCCCCTGAACCTTATCAAGCCAGTCAAGGGCGAGCCTGGAAGGGCTTGGATGCTACCGATCATGCGCGATTACACGACGAACACAAACCTTCAACATTTCCGGTCAGAACTCGTGCCCCTAAGTGAGGCTATGTTCCAGCGAGTCCTTGACAATGGCGACGCTGCGAAATCCATGGAGATCAAGATCTACGAGACTTTAGTACACCAGACCTGGTCCATACTCCCCGGTTACTGCGACTTACCCCTGGATTTGACCCTTGCCTTCGACCAGAGTTTTGCAGAGATGCTAGCAAATCTTCTATACAAACAAGTTGATCTTAGGCTTGATGTCTGTCGAGCACTCAAGGCACTCGTTGAGTCGAACCAAGCAGCGGCTTCCATCGAAGACGGCGATAATTTGGTCCTCCAGAGTCGGGTTTCGAAAGCCGATGCGCAGAAGAACCTCGTCTATCTGGGTGGCTTTTCTGGGAACTTGCTTGCCGTCCTCTTCAACGTCTACAGTCAGACCCTTCCCCAAACCCGAGGGCCCATACTTCAAACGATCAATGCTTATCTCAGCATAACGCCTGAAAACGAGCTGATACAGACATTCGATCGTGTCAGCACCATGCTCGCTAATTCGTTAGCTGAAGCTAGCTCGGCGGAAGGCCAAAACAAGTCACAAAAGCCTAAGGACCAGATGCCTTCCACCGGCCAAACACTCATGGACCTAGTTATTACTATGTCTGCGTACCTGCCACGTCAGAGTTTCAGTGCACTTTTCAACATCGCAGCGATCATCATAGTGAAAGACAATGATCCCCAACTGCAGAAGAAAGCCTACAAGCTTATACCACGTCTTGCTGATTCTGATCTTGGCAAGGCTGCACTTGAAGAGCGCCACGAAGAGCTGCAGAACTTGCTGCTCTCGAGTGCAGAGAAAGTATCTGTCCCAGCACGAAGAGAGCGTTTGGCAGCTCTAACAGCATTGCTACCATTTATCCCTGATACGTCTCTTCACTTCATCCCATCGGTATTATCAGAAGTAGTGATCTACTGTAAAGAAAATAATGAAAAGGCCAGGACATTGGCGTACGACCTACTCGTCATGATGGGCCATAAACTAGCAGATGCTAAGGGCAAGCTGATCGATAATAGCAAGGTTCCGCATATGCCCAACGACGCGCCATCCGTGCCCGCAAGCATAGAGGAATTCTTTACTATGGTCAGCGCTGGATTAGCAGGCAGCACGCCTCACATGATCTCAGCTTCTATAACTGCCCTTACCCGTATACTCTACGAATTCCGGGAGGCTCTGACACCCGAGGTTTTGAGTGACCTCGTCCAGACAATGGATCTATTTTTAACCTCCAACAATCGCGAGATCGTTAAGAGTGTTCTGGGTTTCATTAAAGTCTGTGTCATAAGTTTGCCGACTGAGTTGATGCTTCCGCGATTGTCTACGATGATCCCTAATTTGTTGGTTTGGAGTCATGAGCACAAAGGCCACTTCAAGGCAAAAGTCAAGCACATTATCGAGCGGATGATACGGCGTTTCGGCGTTGACCAAGTGTCACGAAACTGCCCGGAAGCTGACCGGAAGTTGATAACGAATATCCGCAAGACCAAGGAACGCAGCAAGCGACATAAAGATGCTGCTAAAGCAGCGGGAGAAGAAGATGGCGAAGACCAACAGAATGGCAAGCGGAGGAGCCGGTTCGAAAGTGAATATGACGAGGCTTTATATAGCAGCGATGACTCCGACGCATCTGGGGACGAAGACGATGAAATGACCGGGAAATCTCGGAGATCACAGAAAGGAGGCAACACATATATCATGGAAGATGAGGATGAGCCTCTTGATCTTTTGGATCGCAAGGCGCTCGCCAGTATCTCCTCAACTAAGCCTGGCAAGCTACGCAAGGCTGGAAAGTCAAAGGCCAAATTGGATCTTGACGGGAAGTTAATTGTCGGCGAAGACAGTGACAACGACGATGCTATGGTCATCGATACACCTGGTGATGGCGGAGAAGAGAGCGGCGTCGGCGCCTACGTGGCAGCTCTCAAGAGCAAGGATGTCGCTCGCAGAGGTCGTGGTGGTCGCCTTAAGTTCTCCAACAGGCGTGGTAAGAATGATGATGATGACGAGGAAATGGACGTGGATGAAAAGGACATGTCCACTATTAAGACACAAGTCAATAGAGGTAGAGGTGGAGCAAGTCCTCGTGGGCAGCGTGGTGGCATGGGTCGGGGCAGGAGTGGTAGAGGGGGCATTTCTGCCGGACGTCGTGGATTTGGCGAAGATAAGAGGCGAGGACCAGCTTTCGGTGGCAAGGTTGGAAAACCAAAGTCCCCAGGTAGGAGATAAGATGGACTTTAATCCATGCTTGACCCCCAGATGTTCGTGATACCCACTCATCTGCACGATTAGTTCGACATCTAGTCAGGTGTATTTTTTTTTTCTCTCCCTACCTCCATTAGTATAGCAAACGTCTATAAATGAATGGTTTCATGTCAACCTTTCTTCTAGCTAGGTTTCCGTGGCGCTTAGGAGCAAACGGGTTCTTTAGAAAATCGAAAAAGGAAAATTTACTTCGTTTTTATAAAGCTACTAGCTACGAACATTGTATAAACCAAGGTTTATTTTGAAGATCCTCTCTCCTCTTTCTTGCCCGGCTGTAGAACCCTGCCTGGATGGCCAATCCTCCCCCCTTCGGCTTCCTGAAAGGACCTTGATATTAGAACACATCGCCCTTTAGGGGGCAGCAGCAAAGGTATTGGCAATATCAGTATGTACTTATATTTAGTAGGTATTGATCCTAATCGGCAGAAGACACAAAATAAATAAATAAGGACTCATTCATTCCCTTGTCATATTCGATATCTTCTACTCTAAGGGGGTTTGTAAGTTGTAAGTTAACTTTCAGTATAATAGCTAGCATATATGTACGAGGGAAAACGACTGCCGGGGGATTTCGCGCGCTTGATACAATTCTTCTACTTCGTCTAGCGAAGAAGAATGATGGTTGTTAGAAAAAAAAATAGAAATAGAGGGCAGGGAAAGGGAATAAAGCTTTCTCGTCTCTCCTCTTCCTCTCCTCCTCTTATTCGTCGTTTCTCACGCCTTTCCCATCTCTTATCAAACGCTCAAAAGATGAAAAAAACGCTCGCATGTCAAAAGATGTAAAAATGACTTCTTCTCGTAGTAGTGAACTAAAGACCATATTCCGCCATACAGAAAAATTTTGTAATAAAGCCAAGAAAAAACAAAGGTAGAAGGGGGGTATACGAGTGATAGTCTTTTTTTTCTTGTTGCTCGTTGAGTTTCAAATCCGAATGTCGTTGGCGCTGGTGTGATTCCGGATCTCTTACCACCACTCTCTGTTCCTGTTCTGTCTCGGTCGTGCCCCTTACTTTCGTTCTCCTCCTCCATCCTTCTACCTTTGTCATACACTCTCGAAATAATAATTTTCTTTCGTTTGCTATTTCTCTCTATTTGAACTTGCTATATATGACAGCAAGGATGAGGATCACGAGGACGGTGATGATGGCGATGGTGATCACCCGATTCGTAGCCATCCTGAAAAAATAAAAGATGCAAGTCAGTTCCAAAAAATGTCCTCTTATGTATACCCCACAGATATATGTGTATACTGAAGAAGTAGAAGGCAAAGAAAAAAAGGGGGGGTTAAAGGGGTTGGTCATTACCTACGGGCCATCCCCCTCAACGTCTTCACACTACGATCGACGTAGCCCTCGCTCTCGTAGAGCATGGCGCCGGTGTGCTGGATGCGCTCGCGCTGGCCGTGCAGGTCAGCGAGGGTAGCGGCACCGATCTGTTCCGTCTCGTTGGCGAGGGCCTGGGAGGCGCGCAGGCGCTGCGAGCTGCGGTCGAGCCGGTCGGTGCCGGCGAGCAGCTGCTGCCGCTGCTCGAGCTGGGCGTCGGCAGCCGAAGAGGCGCTGCCGTCCGGGTTATCGGTGTAGCGCGACCCGAAGAGAGCGGCCCGGTTGTCGGATAGCGTTCGCAGCTTGCGCTTCTGCTTGTCGAGGTCGGTCTCGTAGTTGCGGAATCGCTGGTTCAGCTTGGTGCGCGAGGACGAGGGTATGTTCTGCTTCTCGAGGCGCATTTGGTCGAGCTGTGTGAGGAAGAAAGGTTAGTTCATGTTTTGGTCTCTGTTTGGGTGGCTGTTTCGGGGGGCGGGGGGGATAAGGTGGAGAAGGAGGGAATGGAATGAGGTATGGTGATGTGATAGGAGGTGATGAGGATGTGTGAGTATAGGAGAAGGATATCGAGTGGGATATAACGGTTCGGGTGGTGGAATCGTAAGCGCAGGGTTCGTATATCATAGCCATACCAGTTCTTCTGCTTCCTCCATCGCACGCTCTGCCTGGTTGATGGCGGCCTTCCGCGGCTCTCCATTCAGTTCAGGGATCTGATCCAACTTCTGGGTCAAGTCGGCCTGCACGAGCTTGAACTCAGCCTCATAGCTGCTGAACAGCTCGGAGCCGGCATCGGTGTCTAGAGGGTTCGCCATGGTGATGATGAAGAGGGGTTTCCTTCACTCCGGCCTCTTTCGCAGTCCTAGTAGGTTATGCAATGTGTATCCCCGGCCTTCCCAGGTGACGTGACGACAATGATGAATGATTATGGTATGCAAGGATGGTGGATAATCGGTATGATGAATTTGCTGGTAGTTTTGGATTCGCAAATGACTAGAGAATTAGATGCTAATGTCCTCGTGGATGGGATTCGTGTGTTGTTGTGGAGAGATTATGGTCTGCTGATCGGATTGGATTAGATGTAGGAAGTTGATGATGTTGCGTATGCATTGGAACTTGAACGAACCCAAGATGGATCCTAGGCACCGGACATTCCAAATCCGTCTAAGGGCTGTACAAGTACTAAGTACCTACTTAAGTAATCAACCAGACCCGCTTTTTCAAATCAACTGTCTATCGTAGATTTAAGCCACATGGTGTGGCTCATATGGGCTTATCTGATCCCTGAAGAACGTTTGAAGAACCTACACTAAACTTCAATAAATGGTCCGTGCTCTTCCCCACCAACATATGAAAAAAGCTGGTCATTTTTTTTCTTCACTCGCTTTTTCTCCTCTTCTTCTTTTTTTCTTCCATAAAGAAAGTTGAACCCCCGGAATTGCAGATTATAGGCTCTATGTTCTATGTTTTCTTTACGGACATAAAGTTGTATTAGCCGGGCAGACCAAAATTGGAGCTTCTAAGAATTGGATATTAGACAGTATTCTTCGGAATGCTGCCTCTGAGTATTCGGTCCCGTTGAGCCTCGACATTTCATTTTTCTCTTTCTACCTTGCAGAAGACGAGAAAAAGATCGATATTACTATCATTATCATTATCATTGACATGTGTAAACGAGACCAGCCAGCATCACAACCGAGATGACAACATAATGAAGAAGGACTGACAAGTGTTGTCCATTATGCTGGTAGTTTTGCTTCTGATTATTATCCTTATTATTATTATTGTGAGACGACCTGTGCCAATAGAAGATGATCGTATGACTGGCCGTGTTGTCTATCAAATATCTTACCTATCCACTTTCAATACTAGGGTTATTTTTAGGAGATGAACAACTACATACCCCTATACGCCTTTGGGAAGGGAAAGAAATATCATGACATGACCAACTGGCAAATATTCACATGGGAAATAAAAATGAAGAGAGAAAAACTAACTGACATGTGAAAGTTCGTCAGTTATACTTATATCTAGGTTAATAACTCTTTTATCGCAGGCGTGGCTCCTCAAAGCCCGACATGCATTATCTCATGATTGGGCTTTAGCTTTGGCGCCATGTTCTTCACTACCCACTCTGCTCCATCGGTTACCTTGGGAGATACCCTAGGTAGTGTAGCAAAAGACAATGAGCGGTCTATGCGTCGCCAGGTCGCCTATGGCTCAACCGACGCATCCGCCGCTCGTTGTGGACCCAAGTTAGACAATAGTTTCAAAGCATACATATGGCCGATACGGGCCAAAAAGGGATAACAGCAAATCGAACAGCAAATCGCAGTTATTATAAACCCAGCTTTATCAGGACCTTGCTTTGAGGCATTGGGTCTCGGTTTCAACCACAAGTCCAGTCCAACTCGTGAAGGACTATCACCCGTCGACCTACATACCTATCAGGCCGCCCTCCAAGAGCACCCAAAAAGCACCCAAGAGCAATGCCAGATCACCACATGTACGTCAGCCAGCCTGGACTTTTCTTTCGTCTTCTCTCCTTTCGACCCAGCCACCCTGAATGGACCATGGATCCTGGATCGCAGCACCTTGCAGTAGTTCTGCCCACTTGTTTATTTGCTGCAGATGCGTCAACCCACGATGAATGATGAATGATGAATCGTGGATCATGGAGCCTGAGCAATGGCCAGCCAGAATGATCACTCACAAACTCGGCAACCTAGTAGTTCGCTACCCAATCCACTTCTCCCTCCTCCGAGGCATCTTATTCCCCTGCCCAAATCTCGACCGTGACTCCCAGCTTGTCGTCTATCTCGTCTAATGGGGGTTCATAATTGTTCGCGAGTCCCCCCCCTCCGCCGCCGTCTTTTGTTTTCGCAGCCTCTCTTCGAATTTTGGATTCTAGCCTTTCCGCATCGCATCTTAGCATTTTTAGCATCACCATCTTTCTTTTTGCTAGGTATCAATGACATCATCACCTCCTAACTGGGTCCCTAGAAAGAAGGTAGCCATCATCGGCAGTGGCTGCGCTGGTATCGGCGCTCTGTGGGCGCTGAACCGCACTCACCACGATGTCTACCTGTACGAGGCTGCCGACCGCCTCGGTGGCCACACGAATACGGTGGAATGGAAGAAGGGCAAATTCAAGACATTAGTCGACACCGGCTTCATCGTCCTGAACACAGCAACCTATCGTCGGTAAACCCGTAAATCTGCAGACGCCTATCCTATGCGCTTGCTAACCCCCATCCAGCTAACTTCATCAACTTCCTGAGGAAGCTCAATGTACCGACGGTGACTACCGAGATGACTTTTGGTGTTTCGCGAGACCGTGGGAAATTTGAGTGGTCTGGCACTAGCCTAGATTCTCTATTCTGCCAGAGAAAGAACTTGTTCTCGCCAAGAATGTGGCGGTTGATCTTTGACATCATCAGATTCAACCACTTTGCGCTCGACTTACTTAAGGAGGAAGACGACCAGTACTACCACTCTTGCAAAACGAACGGCGTCTGCCCGTCGTTCAAAAGTACGGAGACGATCGGTCAGTACCTAGATCGGCAGGGTTATTCGGATACCTTCCGCAACGACTATCTCATCCCTATGACGGCTGCGGTGTGGAGCACGAGCCCCGACAAGTGTGCCTTGGAATTCCCGGCTATAACACTTGTACGGTTCATGTGAGTGGTGTCACTTTCCGTGCGTGGGATCCTTGAAACTAATATAGCTGGATGTAGGTGGAACCATCACCTCCTCAGCACGCTTGCGACGCGACCTGACTGGCTCACTTTGGAGGGCGGGGCCAAGTCATACATTGACGCAGTGATGAAGGGATTCCCATCGAATCACTTATTCTTGAACACGGCCGTGAAACACGTTACGAACGACAAGGACGGCCGAGTAAGACTTCATCTAGAGAACGGGAAGACCGAGGTTTACGATCACGTCATTCTGGCCACACATGGAGACCAAGCCTACCAGATCATTGCGCCTTCGGCCACGGCGGGAGAGAAGGCCATTATGTCCTCCTTCCAGACATCGGAAAACACCTGCGTTCTGCACTCGGACCTCTCACACATGCCCACGCGAGAAAGGTCCTGGTCGGCCTGGAATTACATGACCATGTCGTCGCCGTGGACGGGGAGAGATATCGATCAGGTCTCGTTGACTTACAACATGAATATCCTGCAACACATCCCTCGCGAGGCGTTCGGTGATGTACTGGTGACTTTAAATCCCATTCACGAGCCCAAGGCAGAGACAGTGCAGGGACGGTATTCATACTCACATCCACTATACACGCCGGCAGCCATCCGGGCACAGGAAGCATTGCCGGCGATACAAAACACACGGGGTATCAGCTATGCGGGAGCATGGACGAAGTACGGCTTCCACGAAGACGGGTTCAGCAGCGGGCTGCACGTGGCGAAGAAGCATCTCGGGGCCAAATTGCCATTCGAGTTCATCGATTCGACTTATAGCCGCGGAAGGGAGCCCGAGATGGGGGTGATTGACTGGCTCATGAGAGTGATTATTTTGCTTATTCAGGTGTTCGTGATAGAATTATGGGGGAAATTGTTCAGCACAACAAAGGCAAGGGTTTCACGGCAGGTTAACGGAATGGGCAAGAAACTTACGACGGGAAAATTGCGATGATCGGTTATTCAGGTCTATATATATATGTTTACGATAAACCACCGGTAGTGGTTTTTGGCATTTCACTTTGCTTGCTCTTAGATACCTCTCACATCCATTATTATCAGCATAGGTGCATTAGGTCATAGTTAGAATCATCGAAATAGCAGAGTGGATATGGATTAGCAATTAGCGCTTAGAGCTCCCTACCTGTGTAAGCATATCAGTGGATTGCAGATCCCCAGATCAAGATGATCCTTGTCATTAGGGGACTAGCTGACCAGCACACCCCTCTTTCCTCGCTACATCTACCCATATCCATCCCATTAAAAAAAAAAAAAGAGCTGGAGCTAAGCTTTGGATCTTCCGACCCTCTTAAACCTTTTGACATCACCCCACAGAAATACCAAATAACCCAATACAACAACACAACAGCAACAAAGCTCACCCCCAAAGAAAAAAATCGAAATGAATAGTCTGCCCCAATTACCATGGCGCTCATTACAAGCCAAAATGTCATCATGGGCATGTGCATCTTGCCGCCGAGAATTAGCACGGGCGCGGCATGTCGTAGTACCACCATCTAGAACCACGACCCGACGGACCATCTCGAAGAGCTCTGCGCCGAGACAGCAGCAAGCCAATACCGCCACCACCTCCTCTCCCTCGATGGATCGCGTACAAGAATACTACAGATATAAGAACCGGACGACGATGTAAATATATGAATTTCTTTTCTATCCCGTGTGTGAGTGTGAGTGTGCGTGCGTGTGTGTATGTTGCTTGTATTGTATTATAAGAAAGGGGGAGGCCGAGCTATCTATATTATACCTACGTTATATGTTCTATATTATATCTATGTTGAAATAGAGGGGCTCAAACATGTTGTCCCACAGGTACTACACACTCAGCGTCATCCTCGGCACCGTCGCCTTTTCCTACGGCTCCGTGCCTATGTACAAAATGGTGCGTTCCCCCTTTTTTTCCTTTTCCTCTCTTTCGGTTCAGCAGGTAGCGGGGACTTTTAACTGACGTGATACCCACCCTCTCCCCCACTATAGATATGTCAAACCACCGGCTGGGGCGGGCAGCCGGTCCGCGCGCCGGGCCACGGCGGGTCGGGGAGTGGCGGGGACGTGGACCCGGCGTCGCGGCTGGTGCCCGTGACGGACGCGCGGCGGATCCGGGTCACGTTCAACGCGTCGGTGTCGGACGTGCTGCCGTGGAAGTTCGTGCCGCAGCAGCGCGAGGTGCGGGTTCTCCCCGGCGAGACCGCCCTCGCCTTCTACACGGCCACGAACCGCAGCGACAGCGACATCATCGGCGTCGCCACCTACAGCGTCACCCCCGCCCAGGTCGCCCCCTACTTCAGCAAGATCCAGTGCTTCTGCTTCGAGGAGCAGCGCCTCAACGCCGGCGAGACCGTCGACATGCCCGTCTTCTTCTACCTCGACCCCGACCTGCTGAACGATCTCAACATGCGCGGCATCAACGAGGTTACCCTGAGTTATACGTTCTTCAGTGGGTTTCTTTATTATCTCCTTTCTTTTCCTTTAAACTTTCCCTTGCTAACGAGATCCTTCTCCTTACAGAGGCTAAATATGATAACAACGGGAATTTCAGGAATTTCCCGACGACATCAGCATAAGATGTGTGTACGTATGTATATATATAGTGCTGTATTATCAACGCTATCTACAGGTCATCACCTCTCTTGAGACCAGGCCGCTACAATTTGTATATTCAATAACCAATTCCCTTCAAGCAACGTCTCTCGCCCACTATAATTATCCCGCGGGCCTACTATGCCAGGCAGGTTGACTTCTGTGAGGTCCTTTGAGCTGCTTGCTACTTATACTATTCTTCAAACGGTCGTTGCCCCCAAGTCACATCGCTAGGAATATTAGTATCTCACTCAATTACTTAACATATCTAGGTGTACTTACAGGCACATGCAAATATGTATCTGTTTTTTCAGGGGCCACGTTAACGACATGCTGAGATTCAAACGGGGGGGGAGAAGAAAGGAAAGAAAAGAGGCCTTGGAGGCTCTCACTTACCGATGGGTCCAAAAGCTCGGCCTTACACCTCTCAAGAAAAGCGTCGACCTCGGCCTCGGTATCGCCCATCATCAGGAGCAGGCGTTTGCTGATACCGTCAATGCCCTCGTACAGGTCCTTGCGCGCCATCCAGCCGATGCGCTTTTGCCGCTGCCCCTTGGCCCACGGCCCCAGCGGGCAGAGCAGGTGCCGCTCGCCCACCTGCTGGAAACCCCGTCGCCGCAGCCGCTCGCCGTGGCCCTGCGCGGCCATTGTGTCGATGCCCAGGCGCCCGCACATGGTCCGCAGCTTCTCGCCCCACGCCCGCAGTGCGGAGTCCTCTTTCACTGAGCTGTCGGGGCACTCGAGGGGCATGTGGAATTCCTGTTTGGGGTTGGGTGGTTAGTGTTGTACGCCTTGATTCTTCCGCTGTGGTTATAGAGTTGCTACATGATCCATGATCATCATCTCCCTTTTCCTTCTCTTGTCCGCGCTCTACAAGAAAAAAAAACAAAGTGAAGGAGAGAGAGAGAGAGGGAGAGACTGCAAAATCTTACCTGCAACTCGAGGAAGCCTCCGGGCTGGAGGAACTGGTAGGCCTGGTCGACGAAGCGATCCCAGTCGGCGATGCCCATGGTCAGGGCACGGCTGTGCACATAGTCAAAACGCTGGTGGAATGCCCAGTCGTAGGTGGCGTCGTCGATGAGAAAGGTGCAATTGGACGGCACCCACTCGGGCTGGATGGGGCTCAGATCCGTCCCTAGCACCTGCACGTCCGGGTACAAGTTCGCGAACTCGATAGTCCAGTCTGTGGTTATGCTGCGAGGGCCCCGAGACAGGGGAGGGGCAGGGCTTGTTAGTAGGTGCATGAGAGAGGAGAAGGGAAAGGAGGGAGCAGAAAGGATAGGGGTGAAAGGGACGGACATACTGCCGGTTCCGCATCCAACATCAAGGACGTGAGTGAGCTTTATCTGCTCCAGGGGCGCGAGCGTATGTCTACCACCCAACACTATAGAGATTTAGTGAGTATTTCTCTTAGAGGAGTTGAAAGGATAGATATAGAGAAGAATTGGTTTGCCGGGTTCACGTACTCTGCATCCATATCAAATGCTGTAGCTCGAGGCGGTCCATCTCTTGCTAATAAAGCGGACATGTTAGCTCGCTAATTGCATAGCATGTTTTCACATACAGCATGGATTGGGTATCTCAACTCTTGACTATATGAAAACGATCATTTTGTGAAAATAGGGGGAGGGGGAAAAGGGGGGGGTTGTACAATATCATTGGGCAGATGATACATGGCATTGGTGCTCTGATACCGCCGCCCGTTCTCGAAGCGGAATTCGAAATCCTCGGTCCGCATCGTCGTCGATATACTAGAGATGCCATAGTGTAAGTGAGTGTAATATGACACAAGCAAATTTATCATAGTGATAGATATAGGTATTTCCCCCCCTTTCTATTTCACTAGCGCAAATTCGTTTTTCTAGAGCTCTTATAAAAATGGTATAATATTTTCTTTCCTTTTTTTTTTAAAAAAAAAAAGGAAAAATAAAAAGAAAAGAGAAAGAACCGAGGTTGACATTAGCACACAAGAAGAGAATTGAAAAAAAAAATTGAAATGAAAAAAACCCACGATGATACGTCAGATCCGAGTGAAGAGTCATTATCAGACCTATTCGAATCTACCTCCAGCTCGTTGATAATAGCCTGCTGCGGTTCCTCTACTTGTCTCCCTTGCGAAAACTCATCCCCTTCCGCGGGTTCCCGGTCAACATCCATCCCGATGCTGTCTTGCATAATGAATAGGCTTGGTATCCCCCATAAGGGGGAGAAGGGGAGTATCAATTGCAGATTAAATGTATATAAGAAAAAGAATCAAAGTCCGCGTATGGGACTAAGGGGAGAAAAAAAAACCAAAATAAAATAAAAAAGAGAAGATGAACAAGTGTCGTTGTATATAGAAAGGGAGAGAGGATTGTCTAGTCCTATTAATAAGTATATCAAAGTGTTTGTTCTAAGCCCGCTAACTAAGAGGGTAGTTAGTAAGTTAGGTAGTAGTAGATTGGCTCCATTTTGCACCATTCGGAGACCGGCAGGGTTACTTTAGTCTCCTATGAATATCCACTAACCTAAAACCAATGTACTGTGAAATGGGCCGTTATTTGTCTTAAACGTTTTCTTTTTTTTCCCCTTCCCCCCCATCTCCCCAAATGCCACTAACTTATAGTACATATCTAGTGTAACAACAACTAAATATCTACAGATTACACATGGTTAAGGAGGGTCCTTAACTTGGCAACCCGACACTCCGATTGCAACCCGTAGCGGGCTACTACAAACCCAGGATTGTTCCATCCCTATCCCATAATCCATAGTTCTTCAGCATACATGTAGTACTAGTAGTAGTAGTGTAGCGTGGGATTCAAGGTTCTTTGGTCCATCCATCCGATTCCCTCCCGGCAGCATCCCATGCCATCCCAGTGTTGACCGGGCCGTAACACAACATCGGCAAGTTAGGTTACCCTGGTTGATGTTTTCCGATTCTGGATAGGTACTGACTTTACTTACAGGGATGCTTCAAATTAAAACGATCTCGTGATAATATCCTCAACACTTTTTTTATAGGAATTGTTGTATATTAAATATCATGACGTGAATAATTATGTAGTTCAAGAGCTTAGGATCACATGCAAATTTCTTTCTGTTTCTTATTTATTATATTTCGTATTCCATTCTCCAGAATTGGTGGAAGAAATAGTCATTATTTGTAAGTGGCGCACACCATCAACTTGAACTTGTTGCTGAGCCGCTTCCTCCTGCTCAGCATGGGGTTTGCGGGCAGCAAAGTGTTTGAGAATCGGCTAGGTAAAGAGGGCAATCTAGGTTCGCGATTGGACAATAGACGTGACCTCAAAAACTCTCTCACCTTTGTGCAAAGGACCTGGTAAGGCTTACACGTTGGCCATATGGTGGGATGCTCTCGGCTTGGCTATTATATCCCACAATGTTCGCCTTGTCACGTCTCACTCAAGGTGACCCAGTAGCTAATGGGTAGGAGTAGTATTATCTTCGGTCTTCTTTACTGAATCTTCGAGAGCTCCGCTCCCGGAGGTTGATGCGCCGTTGAACAAGTGAAGAAGAATTTCCATAAGAAGGGATCAACCTGGAAGAGTCTAATCTAAAAGCATCCCATGTATATATTGATGTCTCTGCCATGTCATTTCCCAATCCACGTTTCAAGATGCAATTCGCTGGGATATAAGACGATGGCTGTGTGATTGTCAACCTGCATCGTGCTTCGCGTTCTCGATGCTCACGTGTGCCGCCTTATCTAGATCTGCCCGCTGCAGAATTGCTTTCCCTACGCATAGTAATCAACAGCCACGATCACATGTGATACCTAGTACAAAATGGAAGGGGAATTTTAACCGAAAAAGTTGGGGGTCGGAATAAGTGAAGACATATAGTATATACTAACTTAGGTACTTAAAAGGGGTTTTACATATTATATGCATATACTGCCTATGTACCTATATATACTTAGGCACTTAGGTACTTATAAGCTTGCAAAGCCACAAAATCTTTACATACTTCCATAACATGCCACAATTCATAATCCCATCCCATAGCTTCCGCCACATTTCAGAAGTGTTCTTCAAGAGGCATACGTCATTCTAAATAGGTATCGATGCTTTCACCTTTCCATCTACAACTACAAACTTAAGAGCTAACAACCAACAACACTACCTCTCAGCTAGGTACATCTCCAAGCCTATACTATTGTGTCTAGTCTTAGATGGC
The DNA here is from genome assembly GCA_022578605.1 of Camillea tinctor. Classification (NCBI taxonomy): domain Eukaryota; kingdom Fungi; phylum Ascomycota; class Sordariomycetes; order Xylariales; family Graphostromataceae; genus Camillea; species Camillea tinctor. Next base: position 1,593,219 of record MU394052.1, read on the forward strand.
TAGTTCATTTATCAACCTATCTACCTAGATTAGGTGCCACACACCCATTACTTTTGATACAAGCCGCATCTCTACCCTTGTACCCTCATCAACCTCACCACCACCGCAATTCCATACTCTCTCTCCCTCTCCCCGCCCTTCCCCTCTACAAACAAAACAATAAAAAGAAGGGGAAAAAAGAGAGAGAAAAAGAACCGCATACCAACCATGGACTTCAAACGCACCACCGCCCGCCTCCGCCACCCCTTCGCCTACTCCTCCGACCCCTCCTCCCCTCCCCCCTACGACTCAGACTCGGACCCCGACGCGCCCCCCCTCGACGAGCAAGAACAAGAAGCCCTAATCCACGCGCTCTCCGCGCAGAACCAAGCGCGCAACGCGCAATTCCGGCTCTTCCTGCTGAGCGTGCCGGTGCTCTCCTCCGTCCCCTACCTGCTAGCCCTCGGCCACTCGCCCTGGGTCCCCCTGCTCGCGCTCACGAGCCTCAGCTGCACGGGCTGGACGCTGTACTCCCTGCCGGCGGGGGTGACGGGCGTGCGGGCGCTCGACTCGTGGGTCGCCGGCGGGGGTCCGGATTCGGATGCGCCGGAGAAGCGCAGGCGCAGAGCGGAGGATACCCTGTCCACGGCCGCCATGGGCGTAGGGCCCATGGCCTCGTTGTCGCGGTGGGCGGGCCGGCGGAAGGGGGGCGTTCTGGCCGGTACGCCCCCGTTCTGGGCGCCGGGCCGCCACCGCTCCCCGCTGCAGCAGTACCTGCCTTTCCTGAACGCGGCCCTGTGCGCGGTGCTGGTCCTGATCGGCCTGCTGTCCCCTGCCGCGGAGAATAGGCAGAGGTACTGGGGCCACGTCGGGCTCGAGAACCTGCCTGCTGTCGTGTACGTCGTCGTGCTGGCCGCTAAGATGGTCATGGGCAGCGTGGACCCCGAGAGGGAGCTCACGGGGTTGAAGTACGGTTATAAGGGTGCTTAGATTTTTAATTTCTTTTTTTTTTTTTCTTTCATTCTGAGCGATAAGTGAAAAGGCGGGGTTGGGAAAATTAAAAAAGGAACAGGTATTCTCTTTTCAGATGCGCAGTAAAATAATAGAACTTCTTTTCCTACGAAGGATTCATTCATGAGAGGGTTTTTTTTTTGGTTTTGATCTTGGTTCCGTACGTCTATGAGTGAAGCTCTCACCCATGTACGTACATAATAGATAGTAAATGATACCCTTCCCTTCCCGATAGCCCACACTTATAAGTTCTCATATTTCCTGTTACGAATGCAGTGAATATCATCATTCCTCCTTTCCTTTTTCTCACCGCCCCCGAACTCTTCTAGGGAAAGAGACCGAAGAGAGAGAATGGGGAGAGAAAAATTGATGCCACACTTTCAGGTAGCTCACAACTTACGTGCCTACGATTATAGGCTCTGCATATTGCTACTTTTAAGTTTAGGGCTGGGGGAGGGGGATTAAGGGGAAGCGGGTATAGCTAATAGAGCAGGCTCCCGATTCTACCATTATCATCAAGAGCCACCAATAGCATTGGCCTAGGCCTCCTTCGCATACCTGTGCTCAATACCTATACATCTATGGATTCGTTGAAGCGCAATACTCCGTTGCTCTTCAGCATCCCGTCAACCCCCTTCGGTATGCGGGGAAAGGGGTCCGCAAGTGGATGGGGCTCTCCCAATTGTTCGGCCGACTTATCGACAACTAATGCTAGACCATGCGACTTGATCGCGTCTACGAGTGCTGGAACCATATCCTAGCGAGTAACCTGTTAGCGGTGCTTATACTCCTCTATCTAGTCTCCCGGGTAATCGAGAGCTTGCAACTTACCAGGAGCCGAGAACAACAGACCATTCCCATGAAATTATTGTTCTGGGCTATCCTCACCACCTCCTTCACAGAAAATGTCCTACGGCCACTGCTCTGTATCACATTCGGGGCCAGCATAGCCTCCTCTCTTCCGAGATCGTTACATAAGAAAACGGGGAAATTCGGTTGCTTCCAGTTCAATGTCGTGCAAATCATTGGGTTGTAGGAGCTGAAGACGACCGATCTGACGATACTATGGGCCGATACTCTCTGGGCTCGCTGTTCTCTCGCGTGATCAAATACTACCGTTAAGATTCCATCAACAAAGCTATTAATATTTGCTGTGGGTCCTAGTCCCAGTGTTCTTTCTTCCTCTTCGGATGGATAAATAATCTGCAAGTTGACGTGCATGGAGGGTGGAAGTAGTGATAATGCCTGTTCCAAAGAAATGCCGGCAGTATTCAGGATTCGGTGCACGTCGGCAATGTTTTCAAGACCCCATGTGGGTATAGTCGGGAGCTGAGACCGACTAGGGGAAGCAGCAGTAATCGTCATGAATTGTTCATACGTTAAACGTGAGACCGGCATATCAATACTACCACAGTGGATCATCCATCGTGGCCAAACCACAAGCATGCCATCACAGGTGTGCTGGACGTATAGCTGAACAAAGTCCCCCGATAAGCTAGAGCCCGTCACAAACATTGTTGGTTTCTGGTCAAACTGGCTAGTGGCTTTCCAGTAAGTCTCGAAATCCGTGATCTCCAGCGGAGCGCCCCGGAATGGCCTGATAACCTGGGTGTTAAATGTGATCTGGCCTATCGCTCGAAGCCGGGGGTCGAAGAGCGGGAGACAACATCTTCCAGAGCTACTTAATGATGCCCGGAAGGTATTGGGGAGAGCGACGGTCTTCGCTATGATTTTGGCACCATACGTTGGGAAGACGTCAAAGTCGAGGGTAAACGTGTCGATGTTGTCAACCTGGAAGGATACGAGTCGCGTGTCTTCTTGGAAAGGAAGGATTATGTTCTTGGGAATAAGATCCGATAGCTTGGAAGAGATAGTGAGACGGGCAGCAGGATATTTACTGTCGTGGAAAAATACTAGGGGTGGCTCTCCGCTCTCCTCAAAGCTAAGCTGGACAACTGTTTTCGTGTCCAGGAAATTGTGTCCGTATCGTCGCAGTGGTATAATCGGTGGAGGTAATTCGAGTACGGGGATAGCGTCGGCGTCCAACGACATAGGAACAGGCCCGCTTCCGCTACCCATAGGAGCTAGGAGGGGACCGGTAGCTTGCATTATCAAGGGGCTTGCCATCTTCCCCTTTTGATATGGCGTAAGCAGCTGCATACAAGTCAAATGCCCTTCCCAGGCAGCATAGTACATAGCAGGAAGACCCTTTTCATCGACAATGTTGGGGTCAACCCCAACACTTAAGAGCTCTTGCAGACAAGGCACATTCCCCTCGCTTGCAGCATGAACAAGTGGGGTCCATCCATACAACTTGTCGATTTGATCCAAGTCAGCACCGTACTGCTTCAGCAGACGAAGCAGTTGTGGTGTTTGGCCTGAGCGAGCTACGAGATGCTGTGGGTATAACCCCTCGGCATCAGCCAGTATTTTTGCACCATGCTGTAGGAGTAGCTCGACAATCTCGACTGAACCATGCTCACAGGCCAAGTTAAGGGGTATGTGGTCCGCTTCTGATACAGGATCCAGTCGCGACGACATAGCCAGAAGCCGCTGGACACATGCAAAGTGTCCGTGGATGATTGCGTGGATTAGTGGAGTAAAGTTGTCGTGGTCGATCAAATCAATCGTCGTGCGATCCGCTAAACAATATGTAAGCAAGAGCGATGTCGACTATGGGAGAGAAGGATATATACCTTCAAGCAGGGCTTCGAGCATATCCAATCGCCCATGCATACTTGCATAGTGAAGCGGTACCCGACCATAGACATCCGTTCTATTTACGGCAACACCACCTGAAAGACCAATGCCGAGGACAAACGAATTCCCGTATATTGTCGCTTGGTGTAAGCAGTTTCGTTCATTGATATCATCTTCAGATCGAATATCGACCAGCCCGGTTTCCAATAAAACCTCCAGAGACGCCTGCGGAGCTTCATGGATAGCGGCCAGAAAGGTGCGCGTGACCCTTTCCATCAATGAAATATCCATGGCAGGTGGGCCGCTCGAGGCTGCTTGCATTTTCGAAAGGAGATCTCTCAAGGAATCCAGATTGCCAGTAATAGCAGTATCGAGTAACAGGCTATCTGCGTCGCCTTCGTCAGTTCCGAGTAGGTGTTGACTACTGACCATATGCTCCGTCCGGCCCCCGAACGTGACATGGTCGCCATCCGCCCAAGCGCCTAGTTCCTGAAGGCTGGTAGTTGCTTGATCTGAGAGCTCGCTAATGACGGTTGCATTGAAGAAGGGCTGGACTTCTACCGCTCGTGAGAGGTATAGCTCTTTCGTTTTAGACTTAGAAGTCTTGTCCCATTTCTTGAGTATTTTCGAAAAAGCAGTTCCGTTAATCTCGACGAATTGCTGCAGTTTATTCAAATCCGTGGCGAACTGCTGGAACCCTTCTTCCAAGGTGGTAAACTTGGCAGATCGTCTAGAAATCCCCTGTCGGGACTTGAGAACTCGCTTCTTATCCAGCAATGTCTTGAGCCGTATCTTGAGCTAGAACTTGGTCAGTATTAACAGAGCAATCACATAAAGCCGATCTCGCATGTTCACATACCTCGGCCTCCTTTTGTAGATAGAAAGCATTGACTTTTTCTAGCTCCCGTTCCTGCAAGGTATCAGCGATGTCCCGCATCGCAAGTTTGCGGTTGCAAATAGATTGAAGTAAGGTGATGTCTAACTAGTTGGAAGAAGAACTTTGCTTTGTTCGCCTGCAAAGCAGCCTGGGTTTCAACCGGCGCAGGCGGAAATTGGGGGTCATGCTGCGCGTTCAAAGTCGGTGTGGCAGAAAGCTTCTTGATAAGCTAATAAACCGATGTCAGCAATAAAATTCCCGAGCTCCAAATGGATGTTTCTGATTATGGCCAGAGGTATGAAAAGCTTAGCTATTCTGCATTGAGCACAGGCTTGTAGGCTATTCCGACCCCCAGGGGGGGAGTCTCCGTTGGATATACGGATATAAAAGGGGGGAGGGGGGGAACAAGACACTCACCTTTTTGAGGGCCTTATAATTCACGAAACTAGCCGCATACTCCGGGACTTCAAGCTGACGCTTCTGTATCTGCTTACCGAACTTCCTAGGAAGATGTCAGTGAACCAAGCCAGCAAGGGGGGTTCATCCTCGGGCAGCGCGCAAGAGATGAATGCCATCTAGGGGCAGCAAGATAAGCTTACATGATGCTGCACAAAGACCAGCAACCGGCCTCTGGAGGGCTGCTTGCTCCCGCGAATGTCTCAAGAGCCTAGGGCAAGAAAAATCGTGACGACAATGCTCGGCGTATGACTAGACGTAGACAAGAAACAGAGCTTGGATATAATTAAGACAAGTAAACGAGCAAACGTGTACGGTGGGGTCTGTCTATAATCTAAGACGTGTTTCTGCACCTAGTCCTCGGCATGCGTCTTGCGTCATGGGGTCTATCTCTACTCGTAGGGCTGACGATTTTATGAGGAGTCAGCGAGGAAGAGGTGGGAAGTCCCCAGGGGTCGGCGAGGTGCGAATAGATAGAATAGGTTTCTGCAGCGAATGTGTTGCATACACATGGACTGACAATGACAAGATGACCCGAGGAGGGGATCGGGGGTGGTCTAGAATCTAGAGGTATTGCCTTATTCGTTCACACTGGAACTGGAACCCGGCTTTTGACGAGCACCGCCCTGCAAGGTGGTAGTAGCGCGAGCAACGACACTAAGAGCTCTCTAGGTCTGTTAGAAACTGTAAGCCGGGGCGCGAGTACTGGTTATGATGAGAGTCTCGCACTATACCTACCTGTTACCTAGTACGGGTGGTAGAGAGGTTAGGATGGATGACGGCCAAAAATGGAGGATTACAAAGACTACCAAGGGTCCATATAGTATGTATGTTCCCGGTGTATTTGGTGAAGATGCGTATAGAATTCGGATTGCCTAGTGAGTAGTGCAGTTAGATCAGATGTCGTTAGGTGCAATATAGGTCTGTAACAAGCACAAGAGTATAGGAATGACAGTAGTATATGTCACAGATAGGAAGAACTGAGAGATGGATGAAGAGGGTAGGTATACAATAGGTAAGTAGACCTGAGCATGAAACAGGTATTATCAGATACTAGGTGGTACGCAGGCGGCTAGGGAATCCAATGAGATCTCGGGCAGTAGCACATGTGCAGGCAGAGATGCACAGATGCTGATAGGTCTGGGTTAATGTATGGATGTGACGTTGGAGGCAAAAAAGGCAAACTTGAGGAAGAGAGTGGACAGACCTGTATCTTCCTTTATGGTCGATACCGGACGGGAATGATGTGATGTGAGGATCTGGAATGTGTAGAGCGGAGAGACTCGGAGGGGGTTTGAAGAAGAATAAGGCCCTAGGATGGATGGAGATGGTGGATGGAGACGAGACGGGGATGACAAGATTAGGTACCTTACATACCTACATACAGAAGACGGGGCAAAGGGAAAAAGAGAAAGAAAAACTGGAGACGACAAGCTTAACAAGCTTAAGTGATGGACCGGGTTGTCTAGGAGCTGCTTGTCGGCGTAGCTTCACGACCTTCAAGCTCATATGTATACGGCATACGAGCTGACGAGCTAGACGTTTTGACTAATAAATTCTTGATAGCTCCGGGTGTATTTTTTTTGTTACTCCTCGGAGGGGCATAGCTTTGGAATAGATATTACCTCATTAGCTCCAATAATCTTCTTATTTCTGTTTTTTTTTCGTCTCTTTATGTTGTGGTATTGGATATCTCGGGCCGATGTGATGTGTTGAGAAGAGCTTAGAGATGTAGTGGAGGTAAAGAAGTAGGTTAATATTGGATCTAGCGGGACGTAAGATAGTAGTTAGTTGTAAGGTTGTAAGGTTTTAAACTTTACAAGTTGGACTTGCTGTTTGCGTTAGGTATCTGCTATGGAGGTCAACACCACGCAACTCGGAAATATTCATAGTGGGGTTCGAGCGTTATCAGTGTTTAAACTAGTTTAAACTTATTTGCCTGTACTACATCTATCTGTATAAAAAGATTGGTTCATCGCTTTTCCTAGGTATCACAATGACACAGCGCTTTGTCGTCATGGCACCCGTTAAGAGGGAAATGTATGGAAAGTGATTATCCCTGGTTTCCCCCTCCCAATACATACATAGTACTGATACCTACTTACCGAGGAGGTATTGATGTAGTAGGTCACTTACTTTAGCTACTCTAGAAACATAGATAGCTCCACGCCGTTCCTATTTAGTCGTATTGGTTTTCTCTACGTCTGATTCTCTGTTTCTTGCCTTATTTTATTTTTTCCTCACATGAAATTAAACCAATCAGAATGTCAATCTTGCCCTCGTGGGCTTCTAATGTCATGCACGAAGTTGCTGGGCTTACATATAAATAAATATATGTGGGACCTTTCAAGGGTCCTGACCTCAGGCCTTCAAACGCCGCCAGTCTGGGCTTGGCTCCGAAGTCCGGGGGTGAGGTCGGCAACGACTGGGCTGGTCCGATTTCCGGATCCGATCTAACTATATAGGATCTGTAAAATCCCCATTGGGATTCCACTGTTTACACAATGCTTCTTCCTATATATACGCATACACCCTTCGTTACGCGTAAGGTGAATTTTTATTAGTCCAGCCTCGAGTCTCCTCGGCGTGATCTACTAGTACATTGCTCCCCGTAGCGGAACACACCGTCTTTCTTACTACTGGAGAATGTCTGCCAGTGTAGCGAAGGGTACAAATACATACCCACCAGTAGCTGTCTAGGTAGCTACTTACATGACCCAAGCTAACCAATTATTAACTTGGGTACGTACCCTAGGGTACTTAGGAACTAGCCCGTTGGTAGTATAGATCACAGAAGTGTAAGTGCTTGTATGAAAGGCGGCTTGGTAACAGAAAAGAATATGTACCTATATCACACTAGTATATGGACTGGAATGAGTGCTTGCCCTCTTATGAATAGCTGAGTATGACCTCCATAACCTACATATTTTTGAGAACCTCCTACACACAGTAATTGTCTCCCTATTGAAGTGTGTAGTTCGAATGACTCAGGGTGACATATATAGTTAGCGATGTGTTCGTTCACTGGGAATAAAACATTACGGTGGTAATCTTCCAATATTATACCTACACTAGTGCTATCAATCCTCGGGTGTTCAAGATGATCCAGAGGCCGACCAGTCAGGCCACCCTTCACCATGTTCGTTGTGAATGAACCGTGAATGAACCAAGTATCACGTAACTGCCCCTACGATTCCTTGACCTTTAAGCCCCTTGTATCTGGGGCCATAGGTCCATGAACTCAACGACTTCCTCCTATCCGACCATGTATAGCTCTAAACTGCTATTTTGCCCTTGCCCCTCTGATGTGGGTGATCATTTTGTGGACCGTTCTGGGGAAAGACACCAATACACATCATGGCGTAGGAAGGTTGCATTACGAACGGACTGCTCGGCTAGATAAAACCCACGTGCCAAGTTATTTGATCAAACAAAACCCGTATTCAACTCCGAATTTAATCCTTTTTAGCACCAGCAGTGTCACCAGCCTTTCCAGAGGAGCTGACAAGACTATCGGCCATTGCATCGGCAGTGGCCTGCTTCAACCGTTCGCTATCTTCCGCCTTGATATCCTTGTGGTCCGCCTTCTCCTTCGTGTCCTTCTCGTCCTCGCTATCGCCAAGGCTGAAAGGGTCATTCTCGGCAATCGGGCTTGGTTCTACGGTGGACAAAGGCTGCCATTTGCTCTGTTTGCCGGGAGGTGGAGTTGAACTGCTGTTCTTCGGCGGGAGTTTCGGGGAGGCATCGTACGCATCAATGTCTTCAACACCTTCCTTGAAAGCAACTTTGCGACCTTCAGGTTTCGGTGATGTAGAGATGGGCGGCGGTCTGTAAAGGTTGGGGTTGCTAGTTTGGCGAACCGGAGCTGGTCCTATGGTTGGGTTAATATTGTGGCCATAGTTTTTTGCGGAATGGCCAAACATACTACCGTCGGGCTGAAGTCTCATACCAGCAAAATCATCACTCAGCACCTGGGGATCGGCATCATAGCGGTGATAGTCAGCACTTCTCCTGCTAGCTTCGCCGGGTCGTCGGCCTAGGTGGTGGTGTTGATGTTTGGATGGTTGTGTTTCATCCTCGTCTTCATTGTATTCCCCGTCGATCTTCTTCTTGAGGTTTGTGAACCACGTGTTGACCTTGGTCTGGGTCTCCATGAAACCTTTGCGGAGGTTCTCCTTAATAATGGGGAGCTCGTCATCGATGAAGCTATGGTCGTTATCGTACATCTCATTTGGCTTGAGCCCCGTAGCCTGTCGCCGGTACGGACCACCTGGGCCGCCCTGGCCTGGGTTCGTGGTTCTTGCTTCATAGGCGCCCACATTGTTGTAGTGCTCGGCAAGTTGGCGGGCATAGAGCTCATCAGCCTCCACCTGGGTCATCGGGGTTTGGGGACCAGCGGGTCGTGGTGGTTGAGGCGGTGGAGCAGGCTCCTCGTGCGCGGGCTCATTCTGGACAGCATCTGGATCGCTCATGCCTTTACATATCTAATTAGTACTCAACTGCATCTGGGATGGGATATTGGGGAAGAACAGCACCCACCGAGAAGAGCATTGAAAGCCGGATCGATGCGACCACCGCTAGCAGCCAAAACAGCCTTGATAACCGGGAGCTCGATGGTAGGAAAGGCTTCTTTGAGAATCAGTTCGTTCTTCTGCTGCTCGGTAAGAGGCCGCGGTGGTTTTGCAGGGGGGTTCTCTTCGGTGCCGGTCGTGGACTTGGGTGGTGCAGTGCTGGCCAAAGCTGAATGGGCACCGTGGGCGCCATCGTCACCGGCCACACCAGACTCTGGAACATCGTCGTCATCCATCTCGAATGGGTGTACAGTTGTCGGCGATTCAGGTACTGGAGGAATTCCAGTCTTGCTCTAAGGGAAAAGAAAAGAGAAATATGGGTTAGCGACAAAGCGAACAAGACATACCAGACGCCAAGGTTAGGGGGTAATATATGTGATTTCCAGGCATAAAGGTAGCAAATTGCGACTTACCGCATCAGTAGGAGCAGACATGATTCTTTGGTTGAGAGTTGTAGGGTATGTGTTTCAATCAGAGAATGAAAAGCGGATGATGGCAGGTGACAAGTTTAGAATGAGAGAAAGAGGTTAAGAAGAAAAAGATATTAGGTTGGGAAGCGATTAAGGAAGATTGCACTTGTCCCAATCAACCTTCTTAAGAAAATCGCATGCGACAGTGTGATACGGCTGCCTTAATGCTTTGGCTGAGGGGTGACGACTTCTGGACGTACCAAGACTCTAGATGACGTGCCCCGCCACATCCGCAGTAATGTAGTACCTACAGCTGCTACAGGTCTGTACTACCTAGTTACCATGGGGGACTTTCATATGCTGCGCCACATGTACCACATTACATTGTGGCTTATAGATAAACGCGAATGTAGTTAGGTACTACATATGTACTGTCTATTACTAGTGTTCTGTACCATATTATGAAGTACACTACTTTGAAACGCAGTGCTTACCTACATGACAGTGCTTTGTATGAACGTAAGTTACCTAACTTATACCTGGGTATGTTGCACACCCGCCTAACTTATACTAACACTACCTAAGTAAGTATGTACCTAGATGCTACTAACTTACTCACATCTACCTAAACCTGCAGTGCCTCTTGATAAAAACGACCTTGAAGAAATAAAAAAAAGGAATCGAAAAGAAAAGCAAGGAAAAAAGAAGCTAATATCATGTCCAGAGTCGAAAATCATGGATGAATAGTCTCTTGACTTGGACAAGCCACATTATGGAGTGTGAAGTGTGAAAGTGTCAACTCCACTATTACACAGACAGATATCAACAAAAACAAGAAGCAGCAAGATACAACTGCACTACTACGTGGGCTTTACCATTGTTTCACCTTTGTTATCATGGCCGACTTCGACCTTGGTTCTAGTTTTATACCTGCTCTTCATAAACCTGCTTCCCTCTTACCCATTGCAAAGCACCACGATGCCCTCCTTTACCTGATAGAGAAGTATCCGGTGACTATTGTAGTCGGTCAGACGGGCTCGGGAAAAACTACACAAATACCCCAGTTTCTTGAACATGCGGGTTGGTGCTCAGATGGGAAGATTATTGGGGTCACCCAAGTAAGTTCATATCTCTTGAACCACCTCGACTGGTTTGGGTAGCTAACGATCAGCAGCCTCGCCGTGTAGCAGCGACTACGGTTGCTGTCAGGGTGGCCGAAGAATTCGGCTGTGAGCTTGGCAAAGAAGTCGGCTACTCCATCCGTTTTGAAGATGTCACTTCAGCCTCAACGCGGATAAAATTCCTGACAGATGGGCTGCTTATCCGAGAGGCCTTGGTAGATCCGTTGCTGTCGCGGTACTCTGTCATCATGGTCGACGAAGCACACGAGAGGTCTATTAGCACCGATATCCTCCTAGGTCTTCTCAAGAAAATACGCAAGCGTAGACCAGAGCTCAGAATCATAATCAGCAGTGCGACTCTCCAGGCGGAGGACTTCTTGAATTTCTTCTCTCAGCATACGGACGGCCAATCTGTAGGTGGTGGGGACCATGAGATTGGCTCTATTATTAGTCTTGAAGGTAGAACATACCCGATCGACGTCCTTTACCTAGATTCACCCGCGGAGGACTATGTGGAAAGGGCAATTTCGGTGGTTTTTGATATCCACACTAAAGAACCGGACGGTGATATTCTAGTCTTTCTAACGGGTCGCGAGGAGATCGACACCGCTGTCCAAGCTGTGGCTGAGCGCTCAGCGCAGCTTCACTCCAAAGCTCCGTCAATCCTCGCCCTGCCACTTTACGCTGGATTAACGACAGAGCAGCAGATGTATGTGTTCGATTCACCTCCAGAAAACACACGAAAGGTCATCTTTTCCACGAATATAGCAGAAGCATCTGTTACAATCGATGGCATAGTCTATGTTGTTGATTCTGGGTTTGTGAAATTGCGAGCTTTTGATCCGAGGACCGGTATCGAGTCCCTGACTGCAACACCGGTCTCGAAGGCCTCAGCAGCGCAGCGAGCTGGAAGAGCCGGCCGCACGAGGCCTGGAAAATGTTTCCGGCTCTATACTGAAGCGGCCTTCAAGTCACTGCCGGACACCAATGTACCTGAGATTCAAAGATCCAACCTCGCCCCGTTCATTCTGCAACTCAAGGCCCTCGGGATTGACAATGTTGTTCGATTTGATTACTTCACACCACCACCAGCAGAGCTTATGATTAAAGCAACGGAGCTATTATTTTCCTTGGGTGCTCTTGATGAGTATGCTAAGCTCACAAAACCGCTGGGGATGCGGATGGCGGAGCTTGCAGTAGAGCCCATGATGGCTAAGACGCTACTATCTGCCCCTTCCTTCGGATGTCTCAGTGAAATACTGACCATCGCGGCCATGACTAGTCTTGGCGGATCTGTATGGATTCAACAGGAAGGCGAGAAGAAGCAGATGGAATCCGTCAGACGGAAATTCGCTGCTGAGGAGGGCGATCATCTTACGCTTTTGAATGTTTACCAGACCTTCGTAACGAAGGGAAGGAAGGAGTCCAAGTTTTGTCACGACAATCACCTTAACTTTAAAGCATTGACCCGTGCCATCAGCATCAGGGCGCAATTGAAACGCTATCTGGAACGGTTCGGAATTGCGGTAGACGAGAGCCTCAAGCCAGCATCCCCGGGCAAGGGGGATCAGGTTCGTAGATGTCTGACAACGGGATATTTTGCTCACGCTGCCAAGATGCAGCCTGATGGGAGCTTCCGCAACGTCGAAGGCGGCACGACGCTCTACGCGCACCCGAGCTCCTTGATGTTCAACCGAAAGGCTGATTGGGTCATTTTTCATGAAGTCATGGAAACGGGCAACAAGACCTTCATCCGGGATATCACTAAGATCGAAAGGGGGTGGCTCTTAGAATATGCACCGGGATTTTATGAATCTAAGTCTTGAATGGCCCTAGTTAGGGCCTGATAGCAAATGAGGAACGCCGCTTTTGTATGAGACGTCCAACCTATAAACGTTGGACATCACTAAACCCTAGCTTGCCCCTTTGGTGTCTTGTAGGCCAAAGTGAAAACGATAACTTACGTCTATTTATTTATTTTGGACGAACCTGAGATATTGGAATTAATTGATGCAATGCGTGAACACGGACTGCCAATCACGACAGTGTTCGATGCATGTGATCTGGGAAACATTGAAACATCGAGCCGATCTAGCAGATATCCCTACATCGATCAGGATCAACATGTCGAACACTTTGAACTCCTTACCTATTCCTCGAAAATAGAACAGTCTTGAACCCCATATTCATCAATATCAATGGCCATTTCGAATATCTTATTTCTCCGTCAGAATCAACAGTCCAGCGTAGTACTTCTTCATTTTACCGCGATGGTTCAGCCGGAGGAGCAAAAGCACAATTAACCAGTTTCAAATTGGGGAGTTGGGGCCATCCAAAGATTAACAACTAGATGGAAATAAGTGGAGATATAACCTACCTAGTGTAGACTGTGAGGTGATTTTTTGTTGGAAGTGGGCTTAGGTACACTATCTGGGCAGGTTACCTACATATGGAATAGAGACGGCAGTTTAAGGAGAAACAATAGCCTTCTCGCTGGCTTAGATTGCCGGAATCATTGCATACCACATCTCAAGCAAGACTATTCTTAATCATAAAGGGATGCTGCCAGGCGGAGTTGCTTTGGTAGATATCTTGCACCCATAATTGGAGGACCTCCTTGCTGGCCAACACAGACAAAGCAGGCAAAACAGGCAAAGCAGGGCAGCTTTCAACAAGACAATAAAGCCACAAGGTCCACCAAGGCGGCGGCCATTCATTTAATCCAGACAAGCTCATCAGCTGCCGGGTTTAAACCCCCTGACCATAGGGAGGTTCTATTTACAGTATGGTAGGTCTCGTCGACCCTGTGGATCTTGGCAGCTCGATAGATTTCGAGAAGACCCAAATTTGGAGATCACTTGTGTCTTCATCTCGGCAAGAGACAATAAAAATAAAAAAAATAAACTACCATACCCATAGTACGTAATTATTTACTACTACCCAGCTACATTACATACCTAGTCGGGACAAACCGATGAAGTTTGCCATACTGCGGTATACTGCTGCATACTGCTGCATAAGATCACACGACAAGGACGACGTATGTGTTGTGGTTTATTTGTGTGTCTGACGCAGGATGCACATGAGCAGCTGGCTTCTACATTAGAGAAGTAAAAGACGGTCGAGGCAGCTTACGATTGGTAGAAAAGGGGGGAGTTCTTGAAGGGAGGGGGCTTGGATAGCTAAACCCGTTCGCGACATAGCGCAGATCACCCTAGCCAAGATATCATGATAGTATCTTGTTCCTGCATTAGAGCGTTCATCCTGCAAGCTTACCCACGATCCCTACAACCAAACACAGATTCGAGGATTGTGCAGGCGAAGGGGGCACAGTGCAGGTTGTGCAATCAGCACTAGGGTATGTCTCCTTTTCCTGTAATGAATACTGGGGACCTTGGGGAGCTTCAGGTGGTGAGGACAGTGCTCATTCCTTGGGGATCCCGGACCCTTGCAACAAATGGCCTGCAGGCTCAAAGAGCAAGACCCCGGCAAGACCTCCACCCCCCCTTCTTTCATTTCCGAGATATTAATTTTTATTCGTCCGTTGTGTAATCCCGGTCTAGTGCAGTTGTACAGCAGCGAAAAAAAAGATACATCGACTTTGTACTCCTGCGTCTATCACCTTTCTTCCGTCTGCTGCTTTTTCCTTTCTCTCCCTTATCCCATTCCTTCAACCGCCTCACGGGAGTTCTTCGTCAATCGGTCAATATTGACCTAACTGCCAGCCAGCGGGCGCGTCATTCATTCCAAACCCAACTTTGAAGTCATTCATTCATTCGTTTTACCCCCGACGTCCAACCTTTAGTCATTCTTTCTGGAGTTGCGTGCCCGAGAGTCGTTTAAGAAGACCAAGTCGTTATTAATCACAATAATACCTAGTAACGAGCAGCAGCAAGTAGCACTTTTAGCCAACCGCCGCATCTCACGATCCTTACGAACAATACACGTCCCAGCTGTAATTAATATTCGCTCATTCCGCTGCACCGCACGGTCATTACTGGTTTTTAAGGAAATTTGGGTGAAGAGAAGATCAGACCTCTGGAGACGGCGTAATACGCAGTACTGCAACTACAAGAAGGATGGGAGTACGACATGCACGCGGTCATGGCCATGACCACCATCATCACCACCTCCGCTCGAGCACGGCACGTTTGGAGATCGCGAGGGCAGATCAACTGGAGGCCAGAGTAGCGGATATGTCTGGTTCGGAGGCTAGCGATGCCCTCAACCGGTTGGCGGCTAGGACCAACAACCTCGACGAGAAACCGGTTGGAAACACGATGACCCTTCCGATCGCACTTGGTGTTTGGTAAGATACGATCTCTGTTCCGGCTGACCCTCAGTTGACTTACAGTTCCGTAGCATACCCTTAGTCGCGGCACTCTGTGTTCTGGTCTACCTTCATCGCAGGTCGCAAGCCAGGCAACGGATGGAAGATGAGACAGACAAGTACAAGTCAATGGACTTCGGGCTTGACGATAAGCCCGTTAAGGCCAAGAGAAAGAGTGCTTTCCTCGGCATGGGCAAAGACTCGAACCACAAGGCCCAGCTGTCTATGGACATGAACCTATCCAGCCCTTACCTACTCCCGCCGCATCTCCAGAACTCGCGGGAGTCCATGAACTCGCTAGCCAAGACTATCCACCAAAGCGAGGATCCTTACCGATCGGTCACCAGCTTCATGGGCAACAACACCGTCACCTCGCCAAAGACCGCTCTCTCCAGAGATTCTTCCATGACTACTACCAAAACGCGATCCAGCGGCCCCGCTAACACCATGGAAATGCCTCCTCAAAAATCAGTCCCGACGGGCCCCCTGCCAGAGCTTCCCCCCGCTGCCCAGATGCCTCAACGCGCTGAAATCGTCGATGCCCCTACATCGCCAAGGAATGAATTCCGCTTCGTCGATGACAGCCCATCGCTTGCTCAGGTTCCAGAAATCCAGGAGCCCCCGGCTGTAGCTGCCCAGGTTCCTCGCATTGGTGTTGCACAAGTCTCGCGTCCTGTCTCAATGAAGGCCGAGGAAGCCTATGTCACTCCTTTTATCGATGAGCCTCATGTGCCGGAAGGTCTAGCCATCGCAGACCCAACCCTCTCAAAGGAGTCTAGCACGCCAGCAACGGGTGCTCCTGTGCCCACTATTGAACCTAACAATGCCTCGGACTTTGACGACTATTCTAACCATATCCGAGTCAGCGCTTATGATGATGATGAGCTCCATATGGGACAGCCGCCAGTTCCGCATTCCGCCGGATTGGACGTGCCAGCGAAGGAGAACCGACGATTGTCCGTTGGACTCCGCCCTCTGCCACCTGATGATTTCCTCGAGTCAGAGGACCCTGAGTTCAGAGCCAACAGAATTCGTTCATTCTACAAGGAATACTTCGAGGACGGCGCTGCCAAAACGGATGCGGGCAAGCCACCTCCTATCCCGCAACAGCCAAACTACTACGAAGACTATGACAACAATTATTATGGTGGTGAGGCGGCATACTTTGACCCCGAAACGAATGCTTTTGTCATGCCCTACGCTCAACCTGTTACTCGCCGGGCCATGACGCCGCCTCCCAACTCCCGCCGACCGATGCCGGGACCTAGACAACGAGGCCCCCATGGCTCAATTGGAGGTATGCCTGGTGGTCCACGTGGCCCCCCTCGCGGACCGGGAGGCCCAATGGGACGACCGAGAGCCGGTTCTACGATGTCCAACGGCAGATGGGCACCTATGAGCCCACGACCTGATTCTTCAGCTTCCAACCCACGTTATGGTGGTCCCAAGCCCAAGAGGCCACTACCTCCTCCTGCCGACCTCAGCACCCTGCCTACACCTTCTAAGCTGAAGGATGATTCTTTTGCTCTCAACAATGTTCTTGATTTCGCACCCCCTCCCACGTTCAAGGACCAGGCAGCTGGTCGATCACAAAGCCCTGTTGGTGAACGCCGACCTTATATGTTGAACACTCCTATCCACTCTCCTCTAGTGAGCGCCTTCGAAGAAACCGCAGCGCTACCCAGCCCGTAAGTTGATTCTACCCCCCGTATCTCAAGCTTGCGCTAATCAATAATGATAGACATCTCCTACGTAAATCAGGAACATTCACTGCCTTGGACTTTGCGCCGCCGCGGCGGTTCAAGGATCCTGACACGATGAGTGATGCTGGCAGCATTCGCAGCAATGGCAGCGGTATCTCGAGCGCTCAGCTCAGCGCGATCCGCAATGGCGCTGGCCGAGTCAGCCGTCTACCAGGCGACACGGTCTTCACCCAGAATGCCACATCAAACACGCTAAAGCCATCATGGAACATGCGTGACTAAGTCTTGGATTGGGTTCCTTGTGCTTTCAGATAGGAATTGTCTCAAAGGGTCTGAGTTAGCAAAACCATGGGAGGAGTTTTGAGCGCTATTTTTAGAAGGATCGGCCATTTTACTGTCGTGTTATTCTTTGGACCGACGGAACACATAAACATAAACAAACATAACTGTATTGGTTAATGTTCTTGGCTATTTTTTATTTTATTTTCTTCGTTTCGATGTAGGTGGGATGAGGTGGGAAGGAGGAAGGGAGACGTTCGCATCTGAGAAACCAAGTTTCACGCAACGGACGGGAGTGGGAACAGCAATGTCCAGGTTCTATTGTTTTTGCATGACGGCATAGCTGAGTGATTGATTGATTGAGACAGTGACTAAGTGAGTGAGGACGTGAAGATAGTGGTTGGGTACATATTTACATACATATATGTCAAATGGGTTTATATTACTTTACTATAGATGGGGAATAATCGGCGTGCACAATGTCCTTCTCGTGTAGGTGATTAATTGATATACTACCTTTCGGTCAAAACCTATTTTTTTATTTCAACTTATACTTTTTTATGTCAACTAATAAGGGTGTAGAAAGATAATGGGATCCCAACCCAAGTAATGTCTCCATTATTCCTCGTTGGTGACTCGATCTTATAATTTTGTCATTCGTGGATTGCTATGGAAGTCTGCTAACCCAGAAAAAAAACGTAGACTATTGTTGTATACCCCTGATGAACTCACTAAACATTACGACATCGTGTACGTATAGTCTTGGTTTTCTCTCTTGGGAACCCAAAATAAACATTCGGGTCAGTCAAGTCAAAAAAAAGGGTTTCCCATTTAGGCTTTTTTTTTTCTCATGCATGTCTTTATCTAAACGCCTCATTGTATGTGATTGAGACTAGGTCTCGCGTAACGATGGGCGAGTCTCACCACTTAACCGGTCTTCTCAAGAGAGCGAGAGAGAGTGAGAAAAAGTGGCATCTCGTTGAAGTCTTTACTTTATTCCTAGTGGAAGGTTTTTACCAATCCGCCAGCATCTACGATACTAAGCTTGGAGTTAGGTAGGTACCAAGATAAAAGTTTGAGCCAAGAACACATATATAACCGTACGATACTGAGGTTGGGATCTATATCTATGATGACTGCTGACAGACACTTTTAGCTTGCGAGGATGCGGCTTATTACTACTACCTAAACTTATGTCACTGAAGTCCCGATGGACTCCTAACCATTACCCATGCTTCCGACACGGAGTAGACATGACAACTAGGCTTACCCCATTGCTCTGCCTAGCCCTGTTGCCCTGGCTTGCCCTGCTTCCTTTCATAACTTGGAAGGGGAAAGGGGATTGGTCGGTTGCGAGGGACAGGAGAAGAGGATGATGAAATTACCTTCCGTGCGTGCGCCGTAGTTGTTACTATAAACAGCTCACTTACCCGGCTTTGAGACTTAAGGACTCCTGTGTCTTAGCGGCCCTTTGGATTTCTACGTGGCTTTGTCTTTTTCTCACACTAGGTTAGGAGAATTGGGAGAGAGAGAAAAAGGGATTCGCGAAACTAAAGCAGGTACATAAACATACATACGTAACCAAGTATATACCTACACGTTTTAGTTGCTGATTGATCTCTCCTTTTTTGCTTCTTTCCACTATGAGGTATGAACATTTAGTGATTGGTAGGGATAATACCTCATGGTTTTATAAGTCGCCTCCTCTGCCAGGGGGCAAGAGGGAGCTTTGCTACCAGAAATCTCTCCGATCTACATAGATCCTCCTCCTATAGCAGAACGGAGTATAGATGAAATGTAGGTCTGGGTTCTGGTTTGTAAGGTAATTCACCGTGCACTGGTTTCTTCTGGGGTGCATTTACTTACATATCCCAAGAGAAGAGAGAGAAAAAACCTGTCAGCTCGGCTTAACTCCCTCTTTCGCTCTTCCTTCCTCCTCTCTCTCTGAAGCGAAATTTTGGTTTTGACTCGGGAGTTTGGGTTTTCTTTTATTATCATTAATATTTCTCTGGAGGGTTTCGTCTCAGAATTTACTCTTAATTTTATGTGCTTAGGGTTTTTCTTTTTCTCGTTCCTGTTGACCCGGTGCGAATGCAAAACCTCGGATGAACAAATAGGTAAAAGTAGAAATAGATAGACAAAAATGACGATTCTAAAGCCGGATAATTCGTAATGGTTCTCGCGTTCCCTTTCGAAACAGCCGGTCTACTATAGTAGCAAATTTGCTAACGACTTAGTTGCACGGTACACCATATACGCGCATCCACTACGTAGACAAGTTGTGAGCCAGCTACAGAGCAAAGTTGGCAGAACAGGCCCTAGAATGGTCCCATCACAACTGGGTATCGATGACGACTTATATTTGCTTCACTAGGTCGGTGGCCGGTCCGCGACCGACAATATTCTCCACAAAGCAAAGTTGGTAGTGTATCGTGTTACTCCGCTTGGGCGGAGAGAAAGAGAGTCCGTGAGAAGGAGATAAAGAATCTAAAGAGCAAGAGGGAGGACGATCAGATCTTCGGGGCATTTCCTAACATAGCAGGTTCGTATTTTTTATGGTTATTTGATTTGATTTGATTTGCGGGGAAATCAGAAAAGAAATAAATAAATTCAAGTCATATTGAAATTTTGTCGTTGTTTCACCCTTTGGATTGGGAAAAAAAAAAGATCTTCAGATCCACGGGAGGGGACGAAGGAGGACAAAGGGTCTTCCCCTTTCCCCTACCGAATTGCGTATTCGTTCTTGGAAGAGATTACATCTGAGAGTGACGTGAAGGACCGGGATACGCACGCAAACACCACATAATTAAGTATATACGAATCAGGGTGAGGTTTTCTGTAGAGATAGAGGGAAGGGGATTATGGAGAGCCAGTGTTCCATGTACCTTGATTCTCTTATATGAGTTTTTTGCCCCGTCCGGTTTCGATTGGGGGGTTTCTCCCAAGGTTCCCTTCAGCACAGATGTTGTATAGACGATATTGGTTTGTAAGCCGTTCTGAATGCACAACTCGCTAAATATGCATAACAACGGGAAGGTGTCAAAAACGTTGTACGCTTTATGTACGTACAACTGAGAAATATCTGGAGCCGCTTACCGGGGCACACTAGTATCATCGGAGGCAGGTGAGAAAAAAAAATGAGGTGAGTGAGATGTGTCTCACAAACTGTCGATGAGTTGGTATCGAATCAAAGAGTGCATGGAATATAGATAGAGGAGGTTCGGAGAGCTGGCAGAACAAAAGGTTCCTCTGGTCTACAGTAGGTGCTGCAGAGCTTATGTAGGCTGTGCTTTAGAGCTCCCCTCAATTGGTTGAGGCTGAAAGCTCATTGGCGTTTATAAATGGGAAGTTGGTACGATCCATTATAATCAACAGCGATGGCTGGATCATCACACGTTACAAGCACGCTGTGCACCCGTGGAGGCGAAGACAGAGATACGCTCTTAGACCATGACGGAATAGGCTAAGTGAAGTGGTTCACGACTGCTAGAGAAACCTTATGAGCCAAGATCCCATGGTGTTGAGCCTGGGAGCCGTGGGTGAGATCTGCGAGTTGCGGTCTCGAACCTCTCGTACGTAGTGTACAAATCGCCGTCAGCGAGTTACATTCGGGGAGAAATAGAGGAGCCCACGGTGGGACTAGCTAGCAGAGAGGAGAGAGAGTTGCTCGATATAATACGAAGCGGGCAGGCGGTGCACGCTTTCTGTTTCGCTAGCGATTCTTTTTGCAAGCATCCGGCCTTGACAAGTTTGGAAGCCTATTGCGTGGCGTTGGACGTGATTTGCTCCAAGGGTTATATGTGTATGGATGGTGTGCAGTGTCGACATACATACGTACATATACACACATATACACACATATACACACACATACACATACATACATAACAGACATACATAACGGATTGGATCGATCTGGGTTACTTACCTCACTTTAGCTGCATTGTTTCACAGCGTGCCAACCAGAGACGAAACATTCCCAACTACCTCAAACAACACACAGAAGACCAGACCAACCGACCAACCGAACCATCGTTCCGGGCGAGACAGACCAAGGCTAAACTCGTCTCACACTTCACACCTCACACCTCACACATCACACATCACTTCTACCTTATAACCATACCAAGTCCAACTTAAACGACTTCTCAGCTCTCGCTCTCCCTTCTCTCAGCCTCAACACAACATACGCACGCGAGTATACAAGATCGACAAGTTTTGAACGATACGAAAGAAAAAAATCACATGACGAAGAAACATACTTAGATCGGCAACATCGACATAGGATTTTATTGTGTTCTTACACACAACATTAGAGCAAGGGGGAACTTTATCAGCAAAGGAAAAACGAGACTCGCAGAGAGTGGAGAAAGAAAAAATAAATAAATAAAAAATTAAAATTGGAGGTCTCTTGAGGGTCTGGTGTTTTCTGTTTTCCGAGAACCAAGTTGGGGCATATTTTCGTATTCGGCCATTGGTGTTGTTTCTCCTTTGGCATGAGAGAGAATATTTGCTTATTTACTTAGGTATTTCTTGGGAAAACCAAAAGTTAAGAGTTGGTGATTACCTCAAGGTTATACATCCACTACTCTGGGAATAGAGGGGAGGGAGGATTCGGGCTTTCGGGTTAGGAAGAGAAAGAAAGAAAGAAAGAAAGAAAAAAGAAAAAAAAAAGGGTTAAAGTTGTGTAAGTGGGAGAGAGAAAAAGTGAAGGAAGGGAATCCCTCGGAACAAGTCCTCCTATTACATCTTACATACGACAAATACATACGACACGACGGCAAAGCAGGACCGACCGACCCCAACTGCTCACTGCTGCTACTGCCAGATCTGGGCATATCTTGCACTTTATTAGGCTCGCGCTCAGAAGTCTATCGGGAGCTGCGTATTTTTTTTTTTAACCAGCTAGACCTTTTTGGGTTTACTATCTCATTACTGAGACCGACGGCTAACCTGGGAAGGAGTCTAAGACCAAAAGAAGCTTAGATTTGAATATTTTCAATTTCTTCGTCTCGGCTCTTTCATTCAATATTATCAACAACTACCGCTTCTTATTCAACACACTTCTTCTCTCTCTTTTTCTTTTTTTCTTTACAACCTCTCTCTCTATAATACTTCCAGGTTTTTGTTTTTATTGTGTTTTTTTCTTATATCCCATCTTATTTATTATATTATTATATTATTTCGAGAGGATAATATTTTTTTTTATAAAGTCCCTTCGTTTCACCATCGCCGCCTTGTTCCAGGTCTGGTGTCATTGGATCAGCATTGCTTTGTTGCAATCGCTGTCTTCCTGTCCTATCGTTTAGCTCGCTGCATACGAGTACAGAAACACGACGAGACACACGAGGGGAATAAAAAAAGAGAAAGAAAAAAAAAACTCAGCCACGCCCTGTATGCATTAGCGTATTTGCACATACTACATTACTACCATACATACAAACCCTGAACCACCCCCATTCCCTCCCAGTTGCTACTCGCTAGCCCCAAAGCACCCAGGGCGCTTCTTCTCTCGCCAAAACCGCCCTCTCTTTCTTTCTCCTCCACTGTCTCCATCCTTTCTGGTCGCGTCTCCAGCGTCTCAGCGTCGCACCATTCAAAGACAGTTGATCAAGTTCAATTCTGTCTTCCCCTCTCATCCAGTCTCTACTGGCTCTCCACCAATCTATCCGACAGCCAAGTCTATTGAAGGTATGGTTCACTTACTATCGCAATCACTGTTCACTGTTTACTGTGTGCTGCCCGACACGATGCCCGTTCCCCGTTCTGTTGCATGTGGTGAATATAGCCTCAATTACCTATGCATTCTACCCTATTCTACCCTATCCCCTCCCCTCCTTACAAGAAAGATCCAAAAAGAACCCTTTCCCAATGTTACCTCTCCTACATCTACGCTTCTTCGCTTGCGCATGCTAACATGGCTCCGTCTTCTAGGCACTACTCGCGATTAAAAGTCGCCGAGCGTCTCTTCACCATGTCGTCCAATGCTACAAGTGTTGACACTGGGGCGGCGACAACCTCAAGTGCGCCAGAAGAAACATCTTCTATTACTAGTCTAACTAGTCTAACTGACTCTACCTCCACTACAGCTACCCCCGACCCTACCACCTCCGAGTCCTCCGCGACCACCCCGACTACCACGGAGGCAACCTCAACTTCTGAATCCACACCTACATCCGAGCCTACCACCACATCAACCTCCACCACAGCTCCTCCGACAACCTCGAGCACCACTACGGAGCAGACAACACCCACTACTGCCCCGAGCACCACCAGCACCACCTCTGTCGAGACCACGCCCTCCGCCACGAGCACCACTGAGGCGCCGTCAACCACATCAACCTCGTCGCGCTCATCCTCCCTCATCACCACTACCCAAATAACCACCGGGTCCAATGGCAGCACGCAATTTGTTACCATCACCTCCACGATCCAGACCGAGTCTGCGACGGAAACCGGTGGTGCAACCACGACATCCTCTGGCGCCGGTCTCATCACGTCAAGCGGCTCATCAAGCGGTTCCTTGAACCAGTCCTCCAAGATTGCTGTTTCTGTTGTTGTCCCCATTGCTGCCGTTGCACTCCTCGTTGTCGCCGGTATCTTCTTTTGGAGGAAGCGGAAGCAGCGGAAGGATGCCGAGGAGGAGCGGAGAAAGGAGGTGGAGGACTACAGCTACAACCCGAACAACGACCCTACCCTCCCTGATGTCAACAGCGCCGGCGGTGCCTACGAGATGAAGGAAGATTCCTCGGGATATCGTGGTTGGGGCTCAACTACCCTGGGTGGCTCTACAGGTCGCAAGGCGTCGATTACTATGTCGGGCGGTACACCAGGTGCGGCTTACTCGGATGCAACTTCACCTTCGAGAGGCAACTTTTCTGACACGAGATCAGGCGAAGCCCTAATGGGCGATGGCTCGCGCTCGCCCGAAGGCGAGATCCTGGGTGCTATGGGACCTACCACGACCGACACTCGTGCCGGCAACGTGCATCGTGGTCCCTCAAACGCCTCATCATCCTACAGTGCGGCGGGCCGCTCCGACGGCTCTGCTGACAATGGCGTTGCCTACGGAGGACCCCCTTACTATGATCAGTATGGCAACAGCAATCCGTATGTCGATAATCCGAACCCTGGCCAGCAGGTGGGAGGCCAGCCCGTCATCCGGGACAACCCTGCTCGGCGCAACACTCGCATCGAGAACCCTTCGCATTACCCTCAACAAAGTGCCGGTATTTCGCAGAATTTCTAGGCCTCTTTAAGCGCAAATATTTATATATGTCCCACCAGCGACACATCGAAGACGATTTCGCCCCTAACTGCCAAAATCTCGTTCCTGTCTATGGCATCCTCGATACCTAGACTCAGACGTATATATATATAACATCGAGCTGCGATACTATCATGATATTTTAGGCGTTACGCTACCTTATTCCCTTGGATCGGACTTCAAAACGGCGTTCCGGTGACGTTTTGCTACTCAGTTTTTCACCTGATCTTCTCTGTGCATAATCTTGCTTCTTATTACCCAGTTTCTAGCCAGTCATCTCGCGGTCGATCTTCGATTCGTATTATCCATCTATCCATTTTTCGAACATGTACGGGAGTGCTACAAGACGTGGCGATACGAGCAAAAGAAAGGAACATGCCACAGCCCGAGTATATAATACTTCCCACCGGAAAAGCAACATATAAAGATATCTGGGGAATCCGGTTTTTTTGTTATTATTTTTTTTCTTCGTTAGTTAGCACTGGCTGAGAGTGTTCTGTGGATCCTGTTGAAATCTTGGGAACCCTACTCGTGATTCCAGTTATCCTTCTTCTCCATGTCAGGAAAGGAGAGTATGTGGATCTATGTGCTAGATTTGCTACTGATCTTGTTGAAATGAAACGATGCTTTTATCTCGATACAGTCCGAATCTGCTCAGAGTCCGAGTTGGGGGAACAGACTACAAATGGGAGATATCTGAACGAGGAGCAGCGGAAGGAGGGAAAGTCGTACTACGCCGGTTGGGTGATGAAAGTCCACGAGGTCATTTTAATGAGTTCGACTCTCGTTATTTACGACATTTTTTTATTCAGCGTTCGCAGTTAGGAGAAAATCTAGGAGGGGTAAGGGTATATGTGAGTGGGAAGGGAGTTGGTGGTAGGAAAAGAGAGGGGAGCAGGAGAAAATACCAGAGTTGGGAGGAGATAATGCACAACTGTGTACGGTTGAAATGATAATGTTGTAGGAGAGACAGAAACACCAAAAAAATCTCACTTTATTGCCTTCAGCTGTCATATCTATATATACTTTTCTAGGCTGGGAGAAAACTATACCGGCACACAAAATTCTTATTACCACCTATCTACCGAGCCTAACCAATTTTTTTTTCCAAATCCATTTATATTTTTATCCTCTAGTTGTTATGGTGTTCTTAAAGAAACTCACCTCTTTATATATCTTCTCTTCCGTTTCAACGCCGTGGCATGAGATATGAGAAGGTTACTAGCCTAGGCATAACGTACACAAGTAAGCCCAATGCCCTCTGTAAAATATCAATCTGGAGTACATTGAAAAGTCAAAAGGGAGGGTGGGTGGTTAAAGATGAAACTGGTGATATTTTACAGATCATATTTCGTTAAGAGGTCTAAAGGGGGGGGGGGGAGTAAGTGGTCTGGGTTAGTGCAAGGAGGAAACCTGTTTAGCTCCCCCCCTTTTCTCTCTACATTACAGGTTATACCGGTGTATATAACAAGGTAAGGTTATGTAGATACATAGGTAACCAATGTAATGTTCTTGAATTTCGACAAGAGCTATCTGGGGTCTCCCTTCTTCCTCTGCCCTCCTTTTCTCTTCTTCTGGACCTTTCTGCGTGGGCTTATACATACACGAACCTGATCATCGACACACACCAAGAGCGGTAGGTACTTCGTTTAGGTGCGTACACATGTAAAACCATTATGTACTAAGTTGTGTTGTTTGCTAATTCAGGTTCCAAGTTTGTTTCTTCCTCTTCTGCTCCATTTTCCGTTTATCAATTGGACTTTTTTTTTCATAGGACAAAATAATATATATTGGGAAAAAAAAAATCAGTATGTATCTTGTCAATGATACGATGCGATGCGATGGTGATCGATGCTCCTCTTTATGAACAAGAAGAAGAAAAAACAAATGCATATAAGGTATATACATAAAAGCCCCCGAAAAACAGATAGAAAACGCCGTACTCTCGCGCTCCCTTGGTGTATTGGAGAAAAAAAAAAGATGCATCGTATCCATAATCGGATCCTCCGTGCCTTTTCCTTTCCTTTCCATTCGTATATTCGAATGCCTGCTCTCCTTGAAATACGTATGTACCAGTAACCGCAGGTCTTTCGATCGTGGGTATAAGATAGGGATCGATGGGCAGACCTCTTACCATAATATATAAAGACAAAGGAATTTTGCCTTCCTTCCTCCTCTTTTCCCTGATGCACGTATATATACGTTGGGCGTAGGTATGTAAGGTAGGTAAGTAGGTATAAGCCCATCCGCATCCGAAATCCAGTCCGTTCTAGGACTTCCATCTCTTTCCCTCTCTACTACCTTAAAAAAAACCCCCCGCCCGAAACCATATGTACGGACGTCTAAACCCGACGTGCCAAGAATAGAATAAGGACGTATATATATTCACAGCTTAGCCTTGAACCTCCGCGTCTTGGCGGGGGCACTCGCCGCATTGGCGACAGGCGTGAACGTAGTCGAGCCATTACCGTAGCCTTCGCTCAGGAGGACCCTATCCCACCAGAAGCGGCACTCGGTCTTGACACGGTCGGACAGGCCCACGACCTGGGAGGGCACGCCGGGGTTCTGGCGCCCGCGCACGCCCATGCGCTCGTCGTTGCCCTGGCCGAAGAGCGTGATGTTGCCGGCCCCGCCGGCGAACGGGCTGACGAATGCGGGCCACGAGTAGTTGCCGCTGCCCGCCGGCGACGGGTTGGGGTCGCCGGTCGCCGCGAACCGGGTCCACGCTTGCGTCATGCGGTTGGCGGTTGCTACGAGCCCCGGGTACTGGCCGATGACGCCCATGTCGTGCGTCACCACCGACGCCTCGTCGCCGTGGTCTGCGGCCCCGTGGGCATTGGACCGTGCGGCGAATTGGTAGACGTACACGGGCGCCGTGTTTTCCGCGGTCGAAGCCAGGGAGGCGGCTTGGAGGACCGGGCAAATGTAGGCGTAGTGTGCGTATGCGTCGTCTAGCCGCCAGAACTGGGTGCCGAACCCGGACGGGGGCTTGTCGAGGTACATCTGCTTGCCTATAGTCGTGGTAGGGTCAGGATACATGCTATCGAGAGTGGTCAGATCCGTCTCGTTGAGTGCCGGGATGATGGAGGATATGAGACTGGTTAATGCGGACGAGTTGCTAGCCCGCGTCGGGACGAAGATGGCACCCTCGTTTGTGTTGAATCCGGTCAAGATAGGGATGCGCAAAACGTTGCCCTTATTCCAGGAATTGAGTGGAAGATCTGGTATGATACCACCTGGACCGTCAATGGTGGGCTGGAACGGCCATCGCAATGTGGCGTTCCAACGAGTCCACATCTCACTAGATGCAGCTACGAGGGTAGCATAAGGCAAATTGCGAAGCGCTGCGAATATCTGGTCATCTGGCGTTTCATCAAGTCCACAGAGCATCAAGAACTCTTCGAACTGCTGCTCGTGGAGAGGATGGTTAGGAACAAAGACAGCGCGAGCAGTCGAACCACCAGATTCGAGGATCGCCTTCTGGAACGGAGGCGGATCGGATACCAGCTTGTTCGCAGGCGAATAGGATATGAGGTGGTGTCCAATCTAAGTCCTATCAGTTTTCAACTTCTTTAAAACAGCAACTGTCCATCTGCACCTCGAAAAGGGGAGGGAGGATGCTGATAGAGAAGTACTAAAGTAAGGGAGGCTTACCGAATGAGCACCAGCGCTGAGGCCCATAATAGTGACATTGTTCGGGTCTCCACCAAGATCTGCTATATTGTTCCGTACCCATTCGAAGAAGAATTGTTGGTCTTTCAACCCCAGATTCAGCACGCCCTCGTTCGCAGTCCGCCTACTAGGCAAGAAGCCAAAGGCTCCGACGCGATAGTTGAAGTTGAGAGCGACTAACGGTGCATCTGCCCACGAGGCGAAACTTGCCATGTTCCTCTCGGGACCACGGCCTGTGTTGAAGCCACCGCCATGCACGTAGATGACAACAGGAAGCTTCTTGCCGTCAACACCCAGCCTCTTCATTTCAGCTTCAGCAGATTCCACATCATCGCCGAAGTGTGGGCGGTAGACATTTAGGTTTAAGCAATCCTCTCCTTGACCGGAGCCACCACCGTGCTGGGGGCAGAAATTGCCAAACTTCAGGGCATGATAGATGACCTCAGACTGGGCCTTGGTGTCGCTTAGAGGCTGGGGAGGCCTGAAGCGATTCTGACCACCAGTGGATTGAGCATAGGGAATGCCTCGGAAAGCCTGGATGGCCCGAGGGTAGTTTGCGCTCTGGGGTAAGACTTCACCCAGGTAAGTGCCCTGAGCGAGCTTGACGGTGGTGGTTTTCTTTGGCATTTGGTTAGTTTCAGG
Organism: Camillea tinctor; assembly: GCA_022578605.1. NCBI lineage: Eukaryota > Fungi > Ascomycota > Sordariomycetes > Xylariales > Graphostromataceae > Camillea > Camillea tinctor. The sequence goes on from MU394052.1 coordinate 1,622,237, forward strand.
TATGTAGATAGGTAGATGCTAAAGGAAAGAGGGAGAGAGAGAGAGTGGGTAAGGGTAAGAAGTGGTAAAACGATTTCTAAAGAATAAATTGGAGATGCCGAGCTCTCTCTGCCCCCGTCCCCAGAAAATGGGGTAAGACCATAAAGCCGCGGGCCGGGGGTTGGGCAAAGGGTAAATCGGATCGGGGATCTGGACATGCAATCCATTTTCTTGGGAAGCAGAAGCGAAGCAGATCAAAGTCTGGGCATGACGAAACGAAATGTAGATATAGATAAATTTGACATACCTTAAAAACAGCATCCAAACCCCCAATATGACCGGTGCGATACAACCAGATAAAGATGATGATGAGGGTGATGCCGGCGAGGGTTACAAAACCGAGCACTGCTCGGCGAAAGCGGCCTGCACGTGGTTGAGAAGTGGTGAATTGTAAGAAGCGCGGGAAAGGCGGAAGAGCCTTTCTAGTAGGGCGCACCATTGAGATGGTAGAATCTGGATGATTGTTTACTTTGTTGTCGTTGTTGTTGGGGTTATTCTTGTTGTAGTTGTAATTGGAGTTGTAATTATCGCCGTTGTTGTCTACTGCCTTTTGGCGACCACCAAGGCCAGAGCCAAAGTCAATTTCATATACTTTGGGCGGCCATGCAGGTAACTTGGCTGGTGACTGTGATTCTATTTCCGATTCTGATTCTAGTCCTGATTGTGGTGGTTGGAGAGTACTGCTTCTACCAGAGACAGAACTATCAACATCAACACCAGCACCAGTATCTGCACCAGCACCGGTACGGCCGAGGAGGGCTTCACTCATTTGTCGGGGTTGGATTATAAGCTTGTAAGTCAGAGCCTGTAAGTCAGAGCCCGTCTACCCGTTTCACAAGCTGGATCTTGTTTCCAATATTGGATAAGTCTGGTCTTGGCGGCATTGACTTACGTTACCAGTGGTAATGGGTGGGGTGAAATGGGGGGGAAGGGTCCTGATTTTCAGGGGAGGAAAGAGAAGGGGAAAAAGCTTAGCCTTTATTGTGCCAAACTACATGTGTATATGTAGGTATGTATTTTAGGTACTGTAAGTGTGTAACGTAGAACAGATAACACAACATACCTGACTTAGTAAATAACCATAAATCACGAGAATGAAAAACATTGAAACGTGATAGGCTGTCAATTAAGGATCCAAGCCATGCTTATGTGCATTGTGAGGGAAAAAGAAAAAGAGAAAACCCAAAAACAAAAGATGGTTAGTTCAGTCAGTGCGGAACATTACAAATCCATTGTTCTGGCTGGACCTGGCCTTTTAATCTACCTTACATCAATACATACATATACAAAATGGACAAGCTACCTAGGTATGTACCAAGTTACCAGCCCCAACTCAGGTACTGTACCTTTGCGATCCCCTGGAATATGGTAGCCTAGTGTGGGACAAAGCAGGTATGGATGTAAGTTAGTACAGACTGTACATAGTTAATACTAGCACGCCACCTAGGTATTTTGGTGATGTGTGTATACGAGATGATCTTCAGCTGATAAGCACCGTGACCCCTAGGACTCACTCACTGCGTCGGGTCGTACATGTACCTAAGAAAAACAATAGAGATTAAAAACCCGAACACTGCCTGCCTGTAAAAAGGGGGCAGAGGGGGTGATCTAAGACTCTTTCGGAATATCAAGGTACATGTGTACATACAGTAAGTAAATCACGCCATCTGATTGGTAGTACTGAGCAAAAATAAGCTTTGCAGAAGCCAGCATGCATTAGGAAAGTTTAATAGGTCATACAGTTCTAGCAAACCCCAAGTCCAGATGTCCTCCACAGAGCCATTGCTTTCTTCCAGCGACCCGGGAACCGCCGTGGGAAGCGCCGTTGCAACTCTGCTAGGTATGTAGGTAGTACTAGACCTAATCTACTTAGGTACTTACTTAGGTACTTCCTACTAGCAGTACTCGGGAATACCATCTTATTTCCTTCTTTTCTTCTTCTTCAACTACTACTAATACTAATGCTATCACCATTACTACTATGTTTGGTCAAATAATGCGCAACTTATCATCCTTTTGCCCAATACCCTCTCCCTCTTGGTCGATATACAGCAACCCTTACACCCCAAGATAACCTCATGACTTCCCAACTCACTGCTGGTGTATGATTTTCTCTAACTGCGCCGCAAGTGTCCAAGGCAGGCCGACAGTGCCAAGGGTCTGGAGCCTCACAGAACCCTATAGGGCGCAACCCCATCGATGGTATGGCCAGTTCGCTTCCTCATACACCCTAAACCCCACGTCTGGGCCCTGCCTTGACGATGGCCTCCAGGTCTGCTGTGAGCCAGATGCCTCAAGGTCCAGCGGCTGAAAACTGTCGAGGTCGCATTGCAGCAACACATTCTTCAACCTCCCATGACATCTCGTCGGCTTGTAGCGCCCTCCCCCGGTCCTCGTACGAGGTTACATGAAGCTATCTACTAGATCTTCTCCAGTCCTAGCGTTAGGGCACGTTAGATCTCCTCAGACTATGGCTTCGTACAGGAATCGGTCAAACACTCGCTCTACATCACGTCGTGTTCCGCAACACAGTTGGACATTAACAATAGTCGAAAATACCGAGGCTATCATACAATTTCTATGCTTCCTCCCACGAGGCAAGCTCGGAGAAGAATATCGCAATATAGTGTAGGAAGTCTTCTTCGTCTCTATACTCTCAGCACTCAAAGAGTTTACCGGAGATCTCAAAGCGGTAAAATGTCCGGGTAACCCGCTCCCCTACCAAACACGACACCGGGGTCCAAACCAAGCTATCCCTCAGTGGGGAACGAAGGGATATTTTCTCGACTCTATCGTTGAGATGCGGCGGGGAACATTGAAGAGTCAGCATAGCTTTGGGCAGTATTACCCTACCAACGCAATTATCGAACAGGTGCCTAATCATGCTCTGCCCGGCGTCTAGGAAAGCCAAACTAAGCTAGGGAACACAGTTCTGGCGACGATGCCAAGATGTCGTGCTGTATTCTCACGGAAAGGCGCTGGAAAGAATTCTGCATTCCCATCATGTTCTCCGCAGACATGAAGTCTTTCCGGTACTTTTGATGTTTGAAGAATTGCGGTAAGTATCATGGTCTAACTGTAAGTCATTGAATTATACGCCAAGTTGTGACTCCTCATCGAGAATACCTAGTCATGAAATTATCTCCATTACGTCCATACGTCTCGGTCACTCATCGTATAGTGACGGTACAGGAAGTCTAAGAAAATATTACATTATAACTCGAGTCGATATTTCTATAAAATTGCAAAGAGTATTGAGGAAATAGCGTCTAATAGTTGGTTCTAAGACTCCTATCTCTCAGCCCCTATATCTTATCTAGGAAGGACTAACGGGTCTCAAAATCGACTTGGCCTACCATAATTGATGCTATATATTTAAACTTCTCAAATGTATTACATATTGCCTGGTAGGTAATATGGAAAGGACAGACATAGAAAGTAGAATGTTGGGTTCATATGAACGTAAGTGTCCTAATCGACTGGCGTTAGTAGATGTAAAGAGATAAGACTCATATAATTTACCTCAAACCTTTTGACAAAAGTCCAACTAAATAATCGAGTGGCTCTTTAACTCTAGGGTCTGACATTCAATTTGTGAATAATAATGGAAAACTAAAAACGTAGCAAATACGAACATAAATGCTACTGATACCTCATTACTAGATAACATTTATACATGTACATAGACATGTTACAAATTTAAAAACATCTAACTAAGTACTGTTCTCAAAGTAGTCACGAGAACTAATTAGCCTTCCCATTTCAACCGATAGACTGAATTAGAAAAGAGCCCCCCCCCTCCTCTTTTAGGTACGGGTTGTGTGAACTGAGATGAAGAAGCAATTAGTAGAGGCTAATTGTGAATCGCTTAACGATGTCCCGATACCGAGACACCGAAGTGCCATCTTTCCTTTTTCTTCATGAATCCAGGAGGATGTATTGGCTGGTGTATGATCTCTCGCATGAATTCGATATTTAAAAAATTGCGCAGTGTTCGGCTTATTGTTCTTGAACTAAATCCCAGCGACTCTATATTCTGCACGTGTAGAACAGCTGATCGTATCACTTTGGAGTTGCGAATCGTTCCATCCCATCTCGCTACTACGTCCTCTCGCGTATCATAGGCTGGGATACGGATCGTGAGTGAGGCTATACACAAAAACCAGTAAGGGTCTGATAATTAACCAATACTGACTGGTCTTCCCCCTAGGTTGCTATTGTTACACAAAGAATGAATACGACGCCGCCCCGATTGTATTAGGTAGGTAGATAGATAAGTAGAAGCATCTAGCCGCTTACAGTGTACACGTTGTGCGGCTGACTTGGCTGACGGCCACTTTTGGGTATGTTCCTTCAGACCGTTATCGTGTGATTTGATTTATTAAACATGAATGCAAACTCACGTTACACAGATTATAGATTTCGAGTACGACGTCAAGCTGACGGCGCCAAGGGGAGCCCGACGTCCATAGGCTTAGACTACGGAGCAAGACTATACATGTATAAGAGGCACGTGTTATAGACGTGTGCTATAACATGAATAGTCTTACGAACTATGCCTTGGCTCATGAGTTCAGTCCTGTTGATTTCCCCCCTATTAGCTGGCTAACTTACATGCCCCCTGACCCCCTGACCCCCCTTTTTCTTTCTTTTTTCTTCATTTTGCTGTACCCTCTCAGCCTGGCCATCACCCGTTTTCTTCATTCTGTTCTGCCGATAGTATATCACTAGGCGAATCAGGCATATGTGCCAAGAGAGAAAATAACTTACGCCTCACGCGACCCCCTTCTATTTCCATCCTCATCCCATCACATAACAGCACACCCCCACCCCTCCCCCTCCTCATCCATCCTCACAGGCACCACCTCCTCCCCCCCGCTCCACACTCTCCGCAACGCCCTCGTCGCCGTGATATCCTCCGCCGGGTTCCCGCGCACAAGCACCAGATCCGCTCTGCCCCCCTCCACCACCCGCCCCCTATCCCCGAGTCCCCCGGGGAAGTGTCTCGCAGGCAACCCCGTCGCCCCGCGCAGGGCCTCGATAGGCGTCAACCCCGCCGCGACCAACAACTCCAGCTCGCGGTGCACCGCGCGGCCCGCCGGCACGCCCGCCAGGATCCCGCTCTCATTCGCATCGGTGCCGACCAGCACCGGCACGCCCGCGCGCTTCAGCGCCCCCACGCTCTCCGCCGCGTGCGCGAACGAGCGCCCTGCGGAACGCGCCGTGGTGCGCCGCATGCGCGACGGTCAGCAGCCCCCTCGCGCGCGAGGGCGGCGAGCGTGTCCTGCGCGAGCCCGGGCTCGTCAGCGATGACCTTGATGTAGTCGGCGGGGTCGCGGGCGCGGCGGCGGAGGACACGGCGTGCTCGTCGCCGAGGCCGAGGAAGCGGAACAGGGTCCCGTGGCGCGAGTGCGCGGCGTAGGCGGGCAGGGCGGCGCCGAGCCAGCGCGTGGGGTGCGAGGCCGCTTTCAGGGCGGCTTGTTTGGGCGCCGGGGTGTGCCCCATGTCGCAGACGGCGGTGACGCCGAAGCGCGCGCATAGGGCGAGCTGGGCGGCGTCGCGGATGTGCACGTGGCAGTCGATGAGGCCGGGGAGCAGCGTGCAGCCTGTGCCGTCGATCACGGTGACAGCTGGAGCACCGTCATCACTATTGTCTGGAGTATCGTTGTGCTCGTTGTCGGCGTCAATACTGACGATCTTCGGCCCGTCTATGATGACGGTCTTAAGTTGCCCGCTTATATCCTCGCCGTCGAAGACGAGGGCATGTTTGATGATCGTCTTAGCTATGGCAGTGGAAGATTGATAAGTTAAGTTCGTTCTCCTTTCCAGTGTAATTCACACATCTAAGATGGACGGCGTCTTGGAGAAAGCTGAAGAGACCGAGGAGAGGGTGAATAGGGAACCCAGGGACTGCCCAGGTAGGCTCCCTGATTCGCCCTTCGATATATGTATGTCATTAAATTCAAATCCTTCCCTATTCCCCCTACTTAGGAGGTACCTCTATACTCTGTGTTCAGCTCATCACGCGTCAAGGGATTAGTGCATAGCCGGACTCATGAGCAGCCTGAATCACATCGGTTGTTCGGGGACCCGACTGACTTATATATAGTCGGTGGCCGGCATTAACTATGCCGAGTGGACTTCAGTCCGGGTATGATAGATATTTACTTTTTATTTTATTTTTTTGGGTCAACTCTTCCCTCTCCCCTCGTAGCCGTTGATTCCAAAGGTACTGTACATAATCAATGATACCTACACCAAACCAGCCAACCGCCCCAAAGGGGAGACTCTCTTAACAATTCCATACAAGAAACACTGACACAATACCTAATCCATGAAAATGAAAATGCCTACCTGTCAAGGCAAACCAGGAAACGCCAGACTCGGCGCTTCAACATCCCCCAATGCAAATGCAAGCACAAAAATACAGAATTATGATACACTTTTCCCATCCGTTACTCCTTTTCCGCGACCAGAATCTTTTTACGTTTTACACTGCGACATCGCGTAGAGAACTAATCGTCATCCTCTTCCTTGCTTGCTTTGCCGCCCATTCTCGGCTCTGTTGGCGTGACCTTTCGGCAGCTTCTACTCTCGCGAGCTTGGCCAACATCTCTCGCTCCCTCTTCTCGCGTTCACGTTCTCCAACCCATGAGTTGTCCCGTCGGTAAATCTCATGGCCTCGAAGTTTTTGTTGTTGTGTATCCTCCTCTGAAACCTGGCTGCGCTTGCCACTGACACTTCTGGTGGAACTTGAAGCATCTCGACTGCTGTCACTTGCAGACGAGTTAGCTTGAAGGTCTCGACCGCGTGGTTGTGGTCGGTTATTTGTGTGGGATAATGGCGGCCGAAAACTGGAGGAATTGATTGTGGATGCACGTTTGCTCAGATTTGGGGTCGGTTTTTGTCCTGCATTCTCCGCCGAGGCTACTTTGTTCTGTCGAGCCCGACTTGCGATAGTGTCGCGAGGGACCGTGCTAGGCACGGCTGCGGAGCGCATGGGCCTCGCCTTAAATGTCCGCCTCTTCTTTTCCTCTTCCTCTTGTGCCTTGAGCTGAGCCTCACGCTCCTCACGTTTACGACGAGAGATGGCTTCTCCCGGGAGCTCAAAAGTAGGCCGTGTCGGTGACCTAGCTGATTTACTTCTGCGCAGACTTGCCACCGTCGGTCTTGTTGCTTGCTCTACAGCGGCTTTCGTTGAGACGTGAGCTTCTCGCTTCTCCTTTAGCTTACAAGCAGCTCTATCCCTTGTTAATTCAGAGGATGGAGCAGCTGGTTGCTTTGTCGATCTGACTGTTGGTCTCGGTGGCAGAAGGCTTGCAATTTTCCCCATCACGCCTCTTTTAGGAGGTGCCTGGGCCAGAGGTTTGTCTTCGATCTTAAGCTTGGGGGCGTCAAGGAAGATCATCGACGTTGCCTTGCGTACTATACGCTGGCGCGGCTCCGTAACGGGTTTGGCTCGGACAGTAGAACTCGCTCTAAGCTCATTCTTTTCAATCTGCGGCGTTGCGAATCTGACGGAACCGGTGCTCCTTGCGGAATCAGGCGGGATTGAATGCTTGTGGGCTGATGGAGATTCATGTTCATTGGCAAGGAGAATTTGTCTAAAGTAAGCAGCTTTGTCAAAAGCTTCGAGCTGATCCTCTAGTTCGTCCAGCGCCTCGAGAGAGTCCTCAATTCTAGACACAGGTCTTGGTATTGGTGACCTCGAGACGCCGACATCTAGGAACTTGTCGTCTATTCTCGTTGATCTTGCAGATGATGGGGTGAGTCGTTGTGATCCATTGGAAGAGTGAGCACTCAAACTCTTAGTGGGAGTGGTTGGATTGCTATTTGGGTCGGCAACAGCCATTGTTGCTTGGGCTACAGGATCGCCGTCTCCCTCTAATGACTTCTCGTCGTTCTTGATTGGTGTTACTAGAAGTGTATAAGTGTTTGGCGCACCGTCTTCCGCAACACTATCGTCTGCAAAATATTTTGTGATGGGTAGAAGGTTACAACCGAAGAGCTGCGTCTTGACTATAGTATGGGCCTCAGATAATGAGGAAGAAGAGGAGGATGACGATGATGATATAGTACTATGGTTTGGAGGAGACGAGGTAGACGAGATTGGGACTCTAACAGAAAGCACCCATTCGAAGTCACCGTTACTATGCTTCGCCAACTGTTCTTGGACAGATGGCGTAGTACGGACAGCTATGGACAAGGGGTGTTGCGAGTATTGCTCCGCTGCAAGCTAGGATGTCAGCTTGTCACTGTCACAGTAATAATAACACTACTACTACTATATCATAAAGATGGTAGCAGTATGTGATGTGATGGATTCAAGGAATGGATTTAAGGAATGGATTTCATACCTGGCAGCTCAAGCAAGTGTTGCGAGCTGTCCGAAACACTGGGGGCCGCGGATTCGGATTGGCCGCGGGACTCGTCCTCAGGGACAGTTTCAAGGACGTCGAAGGTATTGGCAGCAATTGGCGGCCTGGTCAGTCTGCTGCCAGGTTGTTTCTTGTGTTTGTCAGCCCAGTTGCAAGTATCCTCGACCCGGCTAAGCTGGTGAGCTGTGGTTCCGAGGTGAAGCCGTTTGAGTTTGTTTGTAAGAGTCTCGATGGTGGAATCTGAAGCTGAGCTCGTGGCACTGGAACAACGGTTTTGGGAGTGAGAGATGGAAAGATCACGAAGGATGGTGGGATGAAGTTGTTGCCGGTGCCGGCTGTGGTGCTGGTGCTTGAGAGCTATTAGTTGTTCGTAGCACAGTTGTTCATCATCCGAGCTTGAGTCGCTCAAGATCTCGAATCTGGCTCGAGATGGCGTAACTCGAGACATGTCTTCCTTTTGATCGGCCTCGACCTCAAGCTAAGGCTATTATTGTATGGTACCAACTACACTACAAGGGACCTAGTCTTCCCAGCAGGGATATCAGCCAAATTAGACGTAATAAGTGGTTCACAGCGAAACAAGGGTTCTAGAAGAATTGGGCAATCTCGGAGATTCAGCACGGGCATGGACGCGGCCTGTGATTATCAATAAATAGCATATAGTAGTGGGGGATTGGATTGGAGATTGGTTTGGCAGACGTCGTGATTCGTCACGATGATGAGAAACAAAATAGAACCAACCAATTATCGAAGCTTAGTGTGATGCTGGTGATAGATGCATTTGGATGGAGGGGGAATAAGATGGGATCGACCTGGGGAAATATGATCGATCCTCGAACACGGTTTAAAAGGTAAGGCCAAGTAAAGGTTTTTCTTTCCTTCTTTTTATTCTTTATTTTTCTTTTTTCTTTTTTGTATTGTAGAGGAAAGAAGGAGTTCAAGTGTACAGGTTCAAGGTTCAAGTTGGTTCCAAGTTGATTGCACATTAGACAGGGTAGCACAAGGTAAGGCGAGATGAGGAAATGTAGGTTATGTACACTAGATGTAGAGTAGTACCTGCATCAATAAATCCATCCAATGTCTCACATCTCATTTCCAAGTTAATCCTACCAACCCAACCTTAGGTAGGTACATAGGTTACATACATAGTACTACTTAACCTAGTAGTGCTGCATCTTCCAATCTTCTTTTTTTCTTCCTTCCCATTGCGCTCTTTCCCTCTACAACTGTACGTATAAGGTTACTCTGCATGTGTGACCTTCCCCTATCTAAGTAGCTGCACCTAAATCATAGGTGGTACCTGTCGAAGACCATCTACTAATTAGTAGTCCTGAGTCGGTCTTCCTCCTACTACTTAGTATATATCAAAACGCGTGCCAATTTCGGTCTTCGTAACCTTGACGCGCCTGCCTGCCAACATGTAGTAGAACAAAAAAGCGGGGACATGTCATAGCCCAAAATGATCCTATTGTCTACGTAGGTATCGTGCTTCTCGCCAGGCTAGGCTATAATATCTGGGTGTGTACATATGCATTGGGTATGTAAGTAGGTATGTAAATGAGTTGGCAATACATGCGTTTGAATACTACCTAACAGACGTTAGAAATCCCGGGCATAGCGACGGAAGCACTGGTACCCAACGATTCGGCATCCAATCGACTCCTATCGTGGGTATGTTCTGCGGGCCAACGTCCCCCAGTTACAGCAAACCTCAGTCTGCCTAGATACGCAAAGAATAGACCTTAAGAGGTGGTGTCCTGCTCCCCTTCCACCCCCTCAGTCTGGGCAGCGAGTGTTGGCGCATGTTCTGTTGGAATGCGGACCAAGGTTTGCGGTAAGGGGACTGAGTCGTCCCGCGAGCTAGACTGACCGTCGTCTACATTGCGTGGACTCGGTATTTTAGCTTGTTCAGGTCAGTGTGGCCGTCACTTCTTATAATAGACTCGCGATCATACCTGATGCCATATTAATGGCCCGTAATACGTTGTGCCAATTTCCCATAACCGTTGCAATCGCTATTAAAAAAAGAAATGCACAGGTCAGCTCCAAGAGTAACCTAATGACCAGTGCTCATCACGTATCATTTCTCTCGCACCTTCAGTTCCATCTGATAGGGTCGACAGCTTCTGCTCAAGAGCTTCCATCTGCTCTGCAACTGCCGCACTCAGGTCCCGCAGCTCCTTGAGGTTGTCAAGCTCTGCTTTCTTCTCATCGATTCGCGCCAGCAGCACAGACGATTGTCCGGTGGACTGGGCACTGGGGTTACTCATAGTAGAACCCTGGCGCATATGGCCGGGCGGGTTCCGAGAAGAGAAGGCCATTGCGATCGGGATGATGGTCGATGTAGTTCTCTAACCTAGCATGCAGCGTCTGGATCGTAGTGGCGTATCAATGAATTACCTCTGGCACGGCTTATATGTGTCCGATTCTGGCTGGACGCTGAGAGACTAATGGTGCCGTAAGGCGAATACCAAAATCGTCCTTCTCGGCCAAGCGAATCATAAGGTTCCGTTGTAGAACGAAGCTAGTGCCAAGTGTCACCACGTAGGTATTTAGGTATTCAGGTATTTAGGTAGTTGTCGATGTCCTTCCCTGGTCGGTTGTAGTCTTTCTGTGACATGGAACGTCTTGATTTATGAAAACGTGTAAAACCCTGGGCCTGGGCAGCTAAGTCAGCTAAAGTTTAAAGTTGTCCTTTGGGATTTGGAGCTCTCTACTGATAAGCAACCCCCTGCTTAACATAGGCGACCTTTTTGGTAGACTATACCAATTTTGGAATGGTCGTTTAGAAGTAAGTTTACCTGAGCGAACTTAGCAGCTTAGCAGCTTAGGTATCGGGTTGTCCTGCCAACGAACCCCCTGTGGCATGGTGGGGACACGCACACAGCATCCTTGTAACTCATTTCTACCAGCAAAACTTTAACGAAAACTTGGGCACTCATCCATTCATCCATTAATCCATTGATCATTCATTCACCGCATTTGCTAAGTACGGAATACCCAACCCTACCTTTTACATCACCACCATCTACCCGCTGCTCACGCGTATCGCAACCCAACGTTTGTCCATTGCTTTCCCTACAAGTTCCTCGGAATCCTTTTCAGTATTGGTGTTAAGGGGAAAAGAAAACATAAACAACAACATTGTTGTTTTCCACGATTTTGGCCTGCTTCAATGAATTGTCAGCATGGCGCGACTCAACGAACCTATAGTGTCAACAGATAACTTGGACACGCGTATGTTCCCCTACGCGTCTCGATTTCATCTTCGTGGCACTAATCATATTTACTGCCGTAGTCCGTCGGAAGTTTCTGCGCCAGAACCGAGATATCGCCCGCACGAACTCAACCCAGTCACTTAAGATTCGTAGCTTGGAAAATGAATGCGCTCGGATGCTCTCAGAGAACCTCGAGCTTCGAGGTCGCATCATCCATCTCGAAAACGAATTAGAGCAGAGTAGAGCACAAAGGATTGCCGACCATGCTCTCGAGATCAAGGCGAAGATGGAGGCCCAGCTTGTCGAGTGGGGGGCAATGCTTGCAGGTCTGGGTCATGAACCCATACCTAGGAACCGGTCCCCTAGAGCGGCCAAGAAGGCGAAGATAAGGAATAGCCTGGGAAGATCTAGCTTGGGGCGAACTAGCATGTCTGAATGGCGAAGACGGGATACGATGAGCTCGATGAAGGATCTCGAAGCAGCTGCGCTTCAAGAAGGCAGATTACCACCGCTATGGGAGGATAAGACATACCCCCGGGAAACACTCAGGTAAGCTCTTCAACGTTGGGAGGCATTACATGATTGAAGCTGACAAGTCTGTTAGCCGCGACGAGATTCTAGCACTACGGTCGGTTGTTGAGGATGGTGGCGAGTCGCCCGATCTAGGCCCACCTCCCGTGTCGCGTTTTGTTGATGAAGATCCGGTTAAGATCGACCTTCCCAATAAGAACTCTGTAAACAACCAAGCAGTATCTCCCACTCCGCAAAATCTATCGCCTCAGCCCGAATCTCAGCTCTCGCCTCCTTCGATCACCACGGAAAAGCAGGGACCCAGCCCCAAGAAAGCTGAGCCTAGAACTGCCACGACGTGTCTTATGGTTAGCACCACCACAGATCCACTTTCTCCTAGTCCAGCTGGTAAGGCCGGCGTGAAGAGGAAGACAAGGGATGAAGATGAAAAAGAAGAAACCCAACAATCGAGGCCACCTCCGCAATTTACCTTAACTACGAAGAACTCGAGCGAGAAACTCATGAATACCAAAGCCCGGCCCGTAGGTAGGCCAATTAAGGAATTGCCTTCAAAACGGGATGCTCGACACGGGTTGAATGCTTCAGCAGCGAGGAAGCCATTAGGCGCAAAAAGCTCAAACGATATTATCAACTCTCCGAAGAAAGCTTCAGCAAAGGCGCCGGTCCAGGATGAGGTGGCGAAGGCAAAGGCGGACATGAAACGTGAGGAACAAGGCAAGGAGCGGACGAAGCCGAAGAAGGATACCACCCCGATCGAGATACCTTCTCTACCCCCACCACCAGCACCCGTGGCTAGTATTGAGATCGAACAGGACAATTTAGCACCTGAACCTCAGTTGATGGCGCCAGAGTCTCCTGAGCCATTGGTTTCCAAAGAGGAGATTAGAGACACGCCGCCTCCTGCTGATATATCGTCTAGAGGGGAGACATCTCGAGGCAGCCGCAGGGCTAGAGCTGCTGTGAGCTATGCCGAGCCCAATCTTCGAGACAAAATGCGACGGCCTACTAAGCAGTTGCTCGATGCTGTTTCAGGCGAGGGCAAGAATATCAGGAGAACTAGTCAGTCGATGAAGGATGAGCCCTTGTCTGTTCCTTCGTCGGTAGTCAAGTCCGAGAACCGACCTAGTACATGCAAAGACATTTCAACGACACGAAGCGTGCCTTCCGACACAAACCACCCAGATATCATGGCGAGCCCACTAGTACAGAAGACGGCTCGGTCGGCCCCTGTGGATGACCTACCAACGTCGATTTCTACAGACCGGAAGAAGCGGAACTCGTCAGCTGTGGTGTCGGCCTCTGATCCCGAATCATCAAGTGGAAACAGCACGAAGTCTAATCTGAAAGGGTCCAACCGCCGCCTGGAGGAGATAGCGGCGCGCGAAGAAGAGGTCGCCAAGATGTTTGACCGGTCTGACGTATACGAATTCACCAGCTCGCCAAAAGACGAGGCGAAGAATACCGCGGCGGAAGAGGCGCCCAAGAGAAAAGCAAGCCGCCCAGCGGCCTCGAAGAGGCTGTCCTCGATGGCCCGCGAGGACCCAGATCCGGCCGATGCCGAGAGCAGCAACGAGAAACCTACGACTACTGGCCGTGGCGGCTCCCGCAAGCGAGGTTCTAGAGCATCTATGATGCTGCCCAAGAAGTCGAGGATGGATGTGGAAGACCACGACAGTCCGAATATCGAGGGAGATAGCCTGGAGAGCACCTCGTCTGCCGAGGTCGACGGCTCGACAACGGGAAGCAGGGCCTCTATGAGAAGGAGGAGCATGATGTTATGATTTTTTTTTTCAAAAAGTAAAACCTTGAAGTTTTATTGTCCATGACCTTTGACGGCTTTTGCATGGGGGCGTTATTGAACAGGAAATGAAAAAAGGGGAATGCTGCGAGAAAGGGGAGGTCGGGAGTGTTTTTATATCTCTGCTTCCAACAGTTTCAAGTTCTTGAATAATGGTATGGATCGTCTTCTTCCCTGCCATTCCTCTTCTCTTCTGAAGTGAATAGTAAAGGAGTAAGGGGGCTCGGAGGCGGTAGTCGGAACTCGACCTAACCTACCTTTGCTTACGTTTCTTGTTTTTCAACCCATTGTCACAGCGTTGGAGTATTACGAAGTACCTTTTTTATGTTCTTAGGGATACCAATGTTAGAATTTTGTCCATCTCTCGTATACGTGTGCGCGCATTCAGGCAAAATCGTGATTTGCTCCTAGGAAGCCGGGGTATACCCATTGTGTCTTCTTAGTGTTGTTTTTTCTTCAGTCTTGAGAGGTATAGAGACAGACCAGCGAATATGTATAAATTCAGAGGACCGTAAAGGGAGACAGGATGTTTCTATGGTCCGAAGAGGGCCATAGTTATAGGTTAACTTATATATCTGCATACACCATGTCCTAGTAGACGCACAAGTCCGAGTTTAGTTAAGACTATACTACAGAATATCCCCTTTGTATCTCGCGGGCGTTTTTGCCAGTCCTCCTTTTCCCATCCCGGTCAAATCTAGGGTCTTGCTTCTATCTTGTTTGCTTTTCTGGTCTCGACCACCTGCGCCGCAGGCGCCAAATAGTCATGACAGGAGGAGGGCTCTCGCTTTTATTATAGCATACAATGCCTGAATCCATCATTATCACCTGCATAACCCATGCTCGGCCTTCGGCTTAACCCTGATCCCAAGGAAGTATAGTACGTTATTATGCAGTTGACACCCCTCTTGCAGAAACATGGGGAAAGAAAAGATAGGTAAAATAGATAATTAGGTAAATCTCATCATGATGACCCTCCCGTCGGCTCGACCGGTTTCGTATACGTCACCTTTTCCACCGCTACGTTTTCTACTCCGTTTTCGTCTTTCCTTAACTGATAGACGTAGAGTGTGACCGATATCCCTTGGACCTGTACTGTCGTTAGCTATAAAACTCGTAACTCCTCTCTTTCAGCTTCTGCTGGTGTTCCTTTCAGTACGACTAGAATAATAGATGCTTTATTCTTCTATCTTTTGGGGGGGCTGTTTCCTCTTTTCGTTTCTAGAAAAACACTCACATCCATCAAGCAAAAGCTCGGCACCATCTCCTCGCCCTCGGCAGTCCAGCCGGTGGTATAGGCTCCCGTAGCGCTGCCCGGGTTGACGAAGAACTTGTCCATGTACTCGAAGGCGTCGAAGCGGTGGGTGCCGCCCCAGCAGAGCACGTCGACGTCGAGCTTGTTGGCCTCGGCGAGCAGCAGGTCGGGCTCAGTGGAGACGAGCGTGAAACCCTCGATGAAGCCGATGCGCAGCGACCCGTGTGTGACGACCTGAGACAGAGGCAGCGACGTCGCCTCCACGTCGAACCGACCCTTGACAATCTTGAGGTCCGGCGCGATCGTCCGCAGGTACTCATACGTGTGCTTGTCAGTCAGGTTGCCGAGGCACAGCGTCTGCCCGATCTTGCCCGGCGAGAGGAGCTTCTTGAACTGTGTGCGTGGGGAGGTGAGGGGGTTAGCGCGACGGAGATATAAGAACGTGGAAAGAAGTATGGGGGGAGAAGAGGATCTATCGGTCGAGGTTGTTTGGCGGCCAGGCAACAGGAGTACCGTGTGTAGGTATAAGCCATTACCTTTTGTGGTATATCGAGGGCTCGATCGGGGATGTGTAAGTCCCCAATTACGAGGATTAGGAAGGCCATTGCGGGCGATTGGCTGAAAGGCCTGATGAGGCGTACACGGCGGTGTTCTGAGCGACGAAGACAGAGATGGAGGCGTCGGTGAACGATGCGCCTTGTGGGAGGGAATTCACAGGCGTGACCGAAGCAAGCTACCTGTTGATGCACACGGGGCGGCGGTGGTAGTACTGATTTAGCTCGGGGTTCAACTTGGCATCCGCAGCTCGGACGTACTAAAAGTGATTGTATATGTCAGAGAATATCAATTATTGTTTTTTGTCACGATATGTTTCTTTGTAGGATGCGAATACTAACCTTGAAGCTATCGCAAAGTTGATGTTCGTTTCTCGGAGCTCTCTCATGGTTTTGGGTTCATTGAGCCAAGCCCAGGCCCCTCATAAACTATAAGCTATGCCCATGTAGTACTAGCGCTATATTATTGACTTTGACTTGTGCCCATCCCCTTGCATCATTCAAAGCAAGGGTCTTCCCTTGAGCATAAACCTTGAGCATAAATGGGCAGCCTCATCTACTACCTATACCTCCCTGAGGTCCTAACTAAATACATGGTACTCACCTACTTAACCAAATAAGATATGGCCGAAGACGGAAGTCATCCCTTTTCTTTTTCTTTTTCTTTTTCTTTTCTTTTCTTTTTTTTTTTTAAGATACCGAACTCACCGGGGAAGTTCCAATATATGCGAGTGATATCCGAGTTATAGATGTACCAATTAGTCATCTGCTGAGGATGTGCACTTGTCTCTTTCTGTATAGCTGGTAGGTTATAGGTACTCCGTAGGTAATAAGCCTTAGTAAATATTCTGACAAAACTTGTCATTTTGTACCCGCTGTACTCCGTACTCGTAGACCGCCTTTGGTGGGTTTTCTTAGTATAAAGTACATGTAATACATAGTTTATCCAGTTGTCCAACTGACCAACTTTGAAGTCTCTTTTCTTTTTTTTTTTTGGTTTATTTTTCTATCTTATATAATAAGGACCATACCCGCTTAAAGGTCCTACAAAAATAAAAGGTACTTACACTTAGTCACTATTACTATTCTTATCTGAAACCTAGACACTGTAAAAAAAGGTTCACCTGACCTGTTGCTGTACTTATCTTCCCCTCACCGGTTGCCAATCGATCGATTCTCACCTATCAAAAAAACTGGCTTACTCAACGTTGCGGAGGGTTTCCGGAGCGGTGCTCGGTCCAATGCCCCGCCAAATCCTCAGAGCCAATGCTTCTAACCCCGCGTCCCGAGTTTCGATTATATCACAACATCTTGCTGGTGTCCCGCCTGCGTCCACTCTTACCCCGTCTAACAGCAACTCTCTCTCTTCTATCCACGCTCGTAGCTTATCATCATCACCAACCTTCAATATGTCTTCCCAGCCCGATCACCCCACCCTGCTCATTCCGGGCCCTATTGAGTTTGACGATGCCGTTCTACAGTCTATGAGCCATTATAGGTTAGCCTGACTCACCCCTCCCCCTCCCCCTTTTTCTTCAGCTCCTTCATATACATGATTACTATTCTTATTTTTTATTGTTCTTTTCTGTCTAACTAGAACCTACTAGCGAATCTCATGTCGGTCCCGGATTCGTCGCCACTTTTGGCGAGACTCTATCCATGCTACGTAAGCTCTTCCAGACCACATCGCCGTCTTCGCAACCCTTCGTCATCTCGGGCTCGGGTACGCTCGGCTGGGATCTAGTAGCAGCAAATCTGGTCGAACCCGGTGAGGACGTCTTGGTCCTTAGCACCGGCTACTTTAGCGACGGGTTTGCCGACTGCCTTAGGCTATACGGTGCCAATGTGGATATTGTGAAGGCTCCGGTGGGCAGCCGGCCCCAACTGCCCGAAATCGAGAGTGCACTGAAGAGCAAGAAGTACAAGATGGTCACAGTAACGCACGTTGACACCTCGACGGGTGTGTTGAGCGAGCTTCAGAAGCTATCTGAGACGGTCAAGAGTGTCTCCCCGGATACACTGCTTATCGTAGACGGAGTATGCAGTGTGGCGGGCGAGGAGATCGACTTTGATGCGTGGAAGCTCGATGGCGTGGTGACAGCAAGCCAGAAGGCTATCGGATGCCCTGCGGGACTGTCTATATCCATGTTCAGTGGAAAGGCCATGGATGCTTTCAAGGCCCGGAAGAGTCAGCCCGGATCCTACTTCGCCTCGATGAAGAATTGGACGCCGAGTAAGTACAAGTGCACACCGTTCCAAGTATCTATTCTACGCGTGTCTATACGTTTCAGCTCCCTCAGCAAAGCTAATCGGTCGCAGTCATGCAAAACTACGAGGCCAAGAAGCCTTCATATTTCGCAACCCCATCACCACAGCTAGTCCACGCCCTACACACAGCGCTTAGCCTCATCCTCGCCAAGCCCCTTTCTGAGAGATTTGCCAAGCACAAGGAAGTTTCGGACAAGATCAAGAAGACGGTGACGGACTTGGGATTAAAGCAGGTTGCGGGCAACCCGGAGGATCAGGCACATGGCATGACAGCAGTATACCTACCCGAGAGCATTAAAGCCACGGACCTGCTTCCCAAGCTCGCGAACAGCGGGGTTATCTTTGCCGGTGGTATCCACAAGGAGATTGCATCCAAGTATATCCGGTTCGGACACATGGGTGTCAGCGTGGTATGTTGACCTTCTCCCTACATCTAATAAAACGGGACAGAAGAGAGGCTAACCTTACTAGACCGATCCTGCTAGAGGTGATATCAACAAGGCATTGGCTGCGTTGGAGAATGGCTTAACTGCCTGCGGATATCAAAAGGCATAAAGTTTAGGGGTGTGGTGGTTGAATTAATAATTACCCCTTAGAGCCACCCAGCAAGAAGACTCTTCTTCCTTTGATTTGGAGTAGAAGCTCATAGAGGGCGAGTGGTCTGTGTAGATAAAATCTTACCTACCTGGAAGGTTATGTAGACAAAGGTCCTAGAAAGGTCCTTCAATGAGAACAACCAAAAAGAAATTGTGGCAAAATTACCCTATATGGTAATTTAACTTGATGTGTCGGGCGTACATACTAGAGTACTCCTCACTTGGTTATGTCTACACGACACTAGAGAATATAGGAGAATGTTAGGTATGTTACTAGTGAAGTCACTCCTCTCTGTGGGGTGAGTTAGACAGAATACAAAATTAAAGGTGCCCAAATTCCAACTAACCATAGGTAATTTATAGATTATGGTTGTGTGTGTGGTGTGAAGAAAAAGAAAAAAGTCTAGGGGGAGGAAGGGGGGAGAGAAGTAGGTAAGTTATGTATGATATATCAGTATGGACATATGGACCTAGCTAATTTATATACTTGCTTACCTCATTGATCCTTTTCTTTAGTTTTCTTATTATTAATCATCTTCCCTTTATGTTGCACCTGCAGCCCCGAGTCTAAAATGCTTGCAGGTCCCGATGTGTGTGTGTCAAGGCCGAGAAGATCGCGCGTCCATTAAGCCGAATCGCCGTGGCCACAGCAACGTCAAGCCGCCAAGGCAACTGAGTTTACCTACATAATCTAGTAATAAGTGGTTATAAATCTTGATGATTAAGATGAGAAGTACATAGGTATAGACACATCAGAATGAGCAGGTACCTATATACCTACATACCTACATAGGTTACCTACATAGTACATAGTACATAGCACTTGAGGTTACTTACATACCATAGGCTGCATACTTAGATCGGACAAATGGTAAGTAAGCCACAGCCTACCTTATTAAAGTGAATATTTATTTGATATGTTTATTGTTCAAACCCCTCTTTTGGCTCTTTTTAAATACTGTCACATTTCTATATTTGATGTCATTTCTCATTTACATTTATGCGAATTTAATAGGTACATGAGGTAAGTACCGCACTTACCTACTATGTAGGTACCACCTAGATTAGGTAGATTAGGTAGATAGATGACTTTTAAGTAAGTACGTTACAGAACATAAGATTGTGTGGGGTATGGTATTTGTACATAGGATACGTATCTACGTATAGTATGTATGTATTGTACATATATAGGTGCGTGCATTCAATATAAGGTACCTATAAGTTTAGCTAGATTAGAGATCATTCACTAGTATTAGTTATTTTACCTCTTTTACTTAGGTCAACAATGTAGGTACATAGTAGTTTTAGAGGAGTGCTTGCTAGAACCATAGATGTACTTTTTCTTTCTCTCTTGTTCTTTTCGTTCTTCTTCTTTCTTTAGTGCTTCCGAATAGGTGCCCACCTTTTTGCAGTGACATAATCAGATCGTTTTTAGCAGTACCTACCTAGGTACAGAACAACGGAGGGACGGGACTTAGGTTAGGACAAATCGAAGAAGTTTCAGCCCACCAACCCACCTAACCTACCCACCTACCCACCTTCTAACAGTCAACCACCCCTCTCCACCAGCCGCCATCACTTCTCCAAATAGCAAAACGGCTCCCGTCTTGCCGCCTTTGGTTTTTTTTTTGATAGCTTTTTTTTTCTTCTCCCACTTCTACAAATCTCCCACCAACACAACTAGCAACAACAAACTAACCTAACCTAAATTATTACAATAGACCTCTCCCATCTCTTCTCCTCCTACCTTTAGCCCGAACAACCTTTCCATTCTCTTTCAGCCTCTGTTAATTGCTGGGTCTTCTAAGCCATCAACCCAAACCAAACCAAAACCAAAATCAAAACCCACCCTCTCTTTTTCTTTTTCTTCTCCCATACAGTCGGCACCTGCAACTCTTCACCTTGCACCTTGCACCTTGCATCTTGCACCTTACATCACTCGTTGTGGTCTGTGAACTACAGCTACCTTATTTACCACACCTACACTATCCTCTTCGTGTCTGCTCTCTGCCTTCCTGGGTCTTTCTTCTTCCCGTTACCCACCAGTGCGAGACGAGTCCTTCCGTGATCGTGAGGCGCGTAGCCTACGAGAAATTCCCTTCATGGCGCCCACCATTCAGGAGCTGGACCTGATGGTCCAGTCCTTCTATGAAGGTCGCGGCGAGCAGGCAAGTTATCTCCCGCCTCCATTTGAGCTTTTTCTCTGAAATCACCCGGTCGCCGACCTGTTCTACGGCTGCCATGTCCAGCATGTTCTCAGACTAATATTTATATCTTCCCCGCCTCTAGCAAAAAAATGCCCAAACGTCCCTCAACCAGGTAAGTGACGCGCCCGCCTCATATCCACCCTCTCTAGCTAGCTATTTTCTACTAACACCACTTCTTCTCCTTCTAGTTCAAGGAAGATCCCGACGCCTGGCTCCTCGTCGATAAGATCCTCCAAGAATCTCAACATCCCCAGACCAAGTGTATGCCCACCTTTCTCCACCAACGTAGAATGGCCTGCAAGGCGGAGGCTGACATGATGTAGATCTTGGTCTACAAATATTGGACAATGTTATCATGACAAGATGGAAGGTCCTCCCTCGAGATCAATGCTTGGGTTAGTTA
Organism: Camillea tinctor; assembly: GCA_022578605.1. Taxonomy (NCBI): domain Eukaryota; kingdom Fungi; phylum Ascomycota; class Sordariomycetes; order Xylariales; family Graphostromataceae; genus Camillea; species Camillea tinctor. Next base: position 1,643,484 of record MU394052.1, read on the forward strand.
TAATTGTGTTCCCCATGTGCCTCTTGTGGATGTTGGCTGCTAACGCTTGGGTAGGCATTCGCAACTTCGTTGTCAACTTCATCATCCAGGCCTCCACTACTGAGGAGTCGCTCAGAGCAAACCGAACCCTCCTCAACAAGCTCAATCTTGTCCTCGTCTCTATCCTGAAGCAGGAATGGCCGCATAACTGGCCTGCCTTCATCAACGAGATCATCACCGCCTGTCGATCCAACCTATCCATTTGCGAGAACAACATGATCATCCTCCGCCTCCTGTCCGAGGAAGTATTCGACTACTCTGCAGAGCAAATGACTTCCGCCAAGACCAGAAACCTCAAGACCACCATGTGCAACGAGTTTTCGCAAATCTTCCAGCTTTGCCAGGAGATTCTTACTTCGGCGAACCAAGCCAGCCTTGTGAAGGCCACTCTCGAGACCCTCCTGCGTTTCTGCAACTGGATTCCTCTAGGGTACATATTCGAGACGCCCCTGATTGAGACGTTACGAACGCGTTTCCTCGAGATTCCCGAGTTCCGCAATGTCACTCTGCAGGTCTTCACCGAGATTGGTGGTTTGGTGACTGGAGGACCAGGTGAACCCAATGCGTACAGCGAACAGCTTGTCAAGATGTTCGTGGATGTGCTTACAACTATCTCCAACATTGTCCCGTTGCACCTCGACCTTAAGAGCACCTATCCCCAGAGCAATTCGAGAGATCAGGAATTCCTCCAGGACCTGGCCCTCTTCCTATGCAATTTCTTTGTTCAGCATGTCGATGTAAGATTATGGTATCTCAAATGCAGTCACTATACGTCATGCTAACCCATTGTTTCTAGCTCGTTGAGAAACTCCCTAACCGCGACTTTCTTACCCACGGTCACTTCTATCTAATCCGGATATCTCAAATTGAAGACCGCGAGATATTTAAAATCTGCTTGGATTATTGGCTAAAGCTTGTTCAGGATCTCTACAACGAGATGCAAGCAGCACCCATGCAGGAGATGAACCCGCTCCTCATGGCCTCGGGATCTGCTAGTGGCGCAATGAACCCGAGCTTGCTGTCGGGCCTACCTCTCCGGATGCATAAGTACAAGGAAGTCCTATCGAACCTGCGAGTAGTCATGATCGAGAAGATGGTCCGACCTGAAGAAGTTCTCATTGTCGAAAACGACGAGGGTGAGATTGTCCGAGAGTTTGTCAAGGAGAGCGATACTGTGCAGCTCTACAAGACTATCCGAGAGTGTCTCGTCTACTTGACACATCTGGACGTGGTCGACACCGAGAACATCATGACCGAAAAGCTCCAGCACCAGGTTGATGGAACCGAATGGTCATGGCACAACTGTAATGTACTCTGCTGGGCAATCGGCTCGATCTCGCTCGCCATGAATGAGGAAACGGAGAAGCGTTTCTTGGTCACTGTCATTAAGGATCTCCTTGGTCTTACTGAGATGAAGAGAGGAAAAGACAATAAGGCCGTGGTGGCAAGTAATATCATGTACATTGTGGGACAGTACCCGCGCTTTCTGAAGGCGCATTGGAAATTCCTTAAGACGGTGGTCAATAAGCTCTTCGAGTTCATGCACGAGTCGCATGAGGGTAAGTGGGCACGTCTGAAGAGTTCATATGAAGGTGCTAGCTGACAGATCTGCAGGTGTTCAGGATATGGCATGTGATACTTTTATCAAGATTGCACGACAATGCCGAAGACATTTTGTGGCCCTGCAACCTAGTGAGAACGAGCCATTCATCGAGGAAATTATCCGAAGTCTCCAGCGCATCACTTGTGATCTCACTCCCCAGCAAGTACACACGTTCTATGAGGCTTGTGGATATATGGTCGCCGCCCAAGGCAACAAGCACCAACAAGAACGGCTGCTCGGCGAGCTAATGAACGCCCCTAATGTAGCTTGGGATGAGATCATTAGAGCAGCCACTCAAGATCCCCAGATCCTCCAGGATGCTGACACGATCAAGATCATTGGTAACATTATGAAGACCAATGTTTCGGCTTGCTCTTCGATTGGCCCTTACTTCGGTCCTCAAATTGGCAGGATATACCTCGATATGTTGCAGATGTACCGTGCTACCAGCCAGCTGATCTCTGAGGCGGTTGCTCGTGATGGTGAGTGCTCCTGGTTTTCCACCTTTCACGCATTTGACTAACCCCTCATTTAGGCGAGCTTGCACCCCGTTTGCCCAAGGTCCGAGGACTGCGAACCATCAAGAAGGAGATCCTGAAGTTAATCGAGAGCTATGTTGACAAAGCAGAAGATTTGCAGACCGTGCGTCAGCAGATGGTTCCACAACTTCTGGATTCTGTCTTGGTGGATTACAACCGCAATGTCCCGGCAGCTAGGGATGCTGAAGTTCTCAAGGCCATGTCCACCATCATCACCAGACTTACGGTAGGGTGCCTCAAAAAATATTCACTTGGCTGTGAAATACAAAACCTTTGCTAATTATGAATAACAGGGTCTTATGGAGGATCAAGTCCCCATTATCATGCAGAACATCTTTGAAAGCACGCTTGATATGATTAACAAGGACTTCTCTGAGTTCCCTGAGCATCGTGTAGAGTTCTTCAACCTGCTTAGAGCCATAAACCTGCACTGCTTCCCTGCGCTCTTGAAACTTGATAACCGTCAGTTCAAGTTCGTCATCGATGCCTGCATGTGGGCCAGCAAGCACGACAACCGTGATGTTGAAGGTGCAGGGCTCAACATGTGCTTGGAGCTCGTTACCAACATCGCCGAGAAGACTGATGTTCAGACAGCCAATGCTTTCTTCCAGCAGTTCTTCGTCACAATTCTACAGGATGTGTTCTTTGTCCTTACTGACCCGGACCACAAAGCTGGCTTCAAAACCCAGTCCACGCTCCTCATGCGCATGTTCTACTTTGTTTATCCTGCAGACGGTTCGTCGCCTAAGATTCAGGGACCGGTTTACATCGATCAGGCACCGGCAGGAACCAACAACAAGGACTTCCTCACGGAATTTGTCGGCAATCTCCTTCGTAACGCTTTCCCTAATCTCCAGCTGTAAGTGCCAAGATATCCATCGTGATCAGAAGTTCTAGTATCTAACCATACTCTAGTGCGCAAATCAACGCCTTTATCGAGTGTTTGTTTACCTTGAATGCATCCTACGAAAAGTTCCGTCTCCAAGTTCGCGACTTCTTGATTTCACTCAAGGAGTTTGCTGGAGACAACGCCGACCTTTTCCTTGTTGAAAAGGAACAAGAAGCTCGGGATAAGCTTACAGCTGATCATGAACGACGAGCTAAAGTCGGCGGTCTCCTTAAGCCTTCAGAGATTGAGGTGGAGGATGACGAGCTGTGACTTTGCCAAGAGCTCAGGAATGAATTTTCTCCTCATTACGACTCGCACACGACTGGTTCTACGAAGCCTGCGGCTGACCACTTTGATGGTTGGGATATCTATGGATTGTGAAAGCCAAGAACGGCACTTGAACAGCCGCATGAGAAAGAGATCGATTATATCGTTCAGTCTCATTTCCCTCCACCTTCTTATCTAATTTGATGTACGTGATGATACCAAATAGAACTCCCATGGATAGCGACAGCAAACAACGGCTTGTCTTGGGCGGTTCTTTTTAGAGTGCGGCTTTGCGGCGGCTAGGCAATACGTTAGGTCTAGCTGCTCTTTCTTATTTGTCTAGACTCAAGCAGGGGATGCAATTTATACTCCGGAGGGCAATGGTATGAGGGTCCATCCCTGTGTCCAGAGTCGCTCGAGGAGAGACGAGAGGATGGATAAAAAAAATAGGAGAGTCGTTTTACGATGCAGTGGGCTATACCGGGTTGGCAAGTAGAGTCTGCCAGCCAATGAACTTGCGTAATTGCTGCGGCTTGTCTGACCATCGTGGCAGAAAGAGCTCAGTAGATAAATGACAATAAATAATCATTTATCTATATTGTAGAGTTGTGTAGTGTCTGTAATGTATGCTGGTTCCTATACGTAGATGTAGCAATTGAGTTGCAGCTTGAGGGCTTCAACAGTCGGTAGACTGTGCCATTCTCATGCCTAATGCTGGCTACACAGGTTAGTAGTCACCTTGGGTACCAATTTACGAAATTGGGCTTCAAGAATAAGTACAATCCTCTCCCTCTTCCTCTCTCTGCCTCTTTAGCTACCTGCTTGACCTGATGGTTTTATGCAGAAAAATGCATAAGAATGGAAGTACTTTCTAAATAGAAAAGATACCTACCTAACTTTTCTTCATCCTCAGTAACATATGCCTCTTGCCGGGTTACTAAGTACAGCAGCCCTTCTATAATCTTTCTGTTGTCAAGGAATAATGCATGATCCCTTCAGCTTATGGAAACCCCCTTTTTATATTATTGATATCAGGTTTGTCGTCCTTTTTCCTGTATTGTACGATAATTATTATCTTATTACTGTCAAAGGTCTTGGTAAAACGACACTCGTTTGAGAATAGCCCCTACCAGCGACATTCCCCTATAACTCGAATGTTGCGTAATTATATAACTATGACTAGTCTCTTCAACATGCAGCTAGTGCTTATCTGATGCAGAATAATCAGGTCATATGCTGTAGTATACAGTAGTCGTCAGAGAAGTTTATTAATCCTTCCTCACCCACATCCCTCTCCCCGACGTACAAGTACAGGAATACCTCACTTGAGGATAGAACCATAGGATCAAATGTCTAATGTACTTGAGGGAACTCTTTGTCCAAGATGTCGCAAAATACCCTTGAGATCGCTATTATATGGACCGCAGGATTCCAAGGAGCAGGCTTGCATTGGGAAGCTTCTTCAGATATTGACTGAGGATCTCTGCCATTTCTGCCGATTCACCAAGTACACTCTCGTGACATTCTATGGCAAGAAACCAGTCGAAGAGATTGTCCGTATAAATCCCAATACAAAAGTCTTTGCTTATCGGGACACATTGGATATCACACCATATTTTGAGGATCAGTTAACCCGCGAGCTCCCGCCCCCTTCTTGTATATGTTTTCACTTCTCCAAGCCTAGTGATCGGGCAGAAGGCACTGTTCTGACTGAACGAAACGAGCGTATGAAGAATGCGAGGGTTCATGCCCCGACGAGGGTTATCCCGTTGCGACATGGGGAAGAAGCGGAAGAGCCAATGAATTTTGGTAGGATTGTGGCCCCAGATCGGATCGACTGGGCGGTGGTGAAAGACTGGCTCTCCTCATGCTTCAAAAAGCATCGATATGATATAACTGAGGGAAAAGAACCGGATTTCCAAAACAGCCCGGGAAACCTGAAAATACGAGCCATTGATGTCGACAAAGCCTGTGTCGTCATACTACCAGAAGGCGCACAGTACATAGCTCTCAGCTATGTTTGGGGTAAAGATCAAGCATTAAAACTGAAGATGGAGAACTTGTCGCTCTTTTCGTCTCCGGGATACTTTGCTAGTGCAGATTGTCGCCCTTCGCGGACGATCGTAGATGCTATGCATGCCTCACGGAGCCTAGGATTTCGTTATCTTTGGATCGATGCTCTATGCATAATCCAAGATGATCCGGTCAATATCCAAGCCAACGTGGACAACATGAGAAAGATTTACGCAGACGCCTTGCTAACTATCGTGGCAGCATCGGGCTCCGATGCTGATTCAGGGCTACCCGGTGTTTCCGGCGACCACCCTAGACTTACTATACAGAAGAGATGTACGGTTGACGGAATCACTATGGCCAATGAACTTGAGATAGATACAAATGACTCGAAATGGAACACCAGGGGTTGGACTTATCAAGAGCGTGTTCTGTCGCCCAGGCTCTTGCTCTTCAACCTCTCGCAAGTGATATACCATTGCGATATGGGATGTGATGAAGAAGAACAGTATCACACAAGACAAAATGGTGCTCAGTTCAGAGTCCGTGACCAGGCTCATCATTTAGATCTTGACGATCTTGACATATTTGCTGCTTACGTCGGGGCTCTGACCGAATACACGAAACGGGCCATTACAGACCCGACGGACAAGATCAAAGCCTTTGACGGCATCCTTCAGTTGCTACAAAGGCCTTTCAAGGGGCCTTTTTTCTTTGGGCTGCCGGCTTCTATGTTCGATGTAGGGTTGCTCTGGGTCCCGATAGGTCGATGTGTACGAAGAAAGGGGGATTTCCCAAGCTGGTCCTGGGCTGGATGGGACGGGGTCGTACAATACGATTATCTGGAAGGCTTTAGCTCACCGACAAATATTTGTGAATGCACGGTTAGCCAGTGCAGTATCAAGACGGCCGATACTGGGGTTAGGCTCTGTTCGCCACATACACCTAAGAGTGACGCTCTCACTTCTAATGCTTATGACAACACTAAATGGTCACGTCATTTCGACGAAGATAGTCTACAGATATACTATCGGACTACAGAAGAAAACTTGGGGCAGTTCAAATATCCTCGCCCTCTTGCGGTGCTGAACCAAGAAGAGAGACGTCTCTTAAGCAAGGGAGGGCCCGTGGTTCTACAAATCGAAGGTAAAGTCGCCCAATTCCATCTAACAGGACAGCACTCGGGGGTTTACAATGGTGATTCACCTTGTCACAAGGGTCGTCACTATGACTGCCACTTGGCTGTCCTGGATGAGAAGGGTCAAGTGGTAGGGAGAGTAGTAGTGGATTCATACACCGTACCTGAACTTCAGAACCGGAATCACAAGTTCCTAGGCTTGTCCCGCTCAACTCTCTATCGCATTGATGACGATCCTTCCTGGAACGAGAAGACCAACAGCTTCACACCGTGGACAGCTCAAGTTACAGGCGAGGAAGAAGAGGAAACTATATACGAAGAATATCGCAAAAGATTCAAGGATTGGGTTGCTAAAGCTCCTCCAGGTCCAGACGACGGATCTCCGCTCTTGTCAGAGCCAGCCGAGAATTTAGACATGCCGTCACTTTTCATGAATGACTTCGACGGGCCCGAGCAAAATACCGGTCCTTTTGACAGCCGGATCTTCAATAGCAAGGTCCTTTGGCCACTAGTCAACGTAATATTGCTATCTGAAGAGACCAACGGCACCGTAGAGAGAGTGGGAATCGGCCAGATACACGTTGATGCCTTTGCTCCGAAGGCTCGGAACGAGACGGTTTTACTACGATAGCTCCTGTAGTTTTTCATACCGTAATCGATGTACAGGGAACCAGAACAGCAGGTGTCAATACAACTCTACAAAGCCTACTCCCTATCTAGCTAGCTTATTGTTGTTCCCTCACTTGATGTGCGCAACGAAGGGCTGATAGTCTTAGTAGTAAACGTCGTAAATAGGCTTCCGGGTCCCTACAACGGATAGGTTTGTACAAATACATTTTGATTTCTCGTTTGTCTTCCCTCCTACCCTTTACGACTGGAGATACAGTTAAGTTGAAAAAGGCTTTTTTCTTTCTTCCTCCTCTAAGCAAATGAATACTTGACATTACGCAAGGGGCCGGTATAATAAAGATTCGCTAGCACAGCATAGGTTTTTGCATAACCTAGCGAGTAAACATTGAGAAGGGGGGGGGGGGGGGAGCCTACCTCACCATGGCTGCGTTATTGTGGCTAGCTGAAAATTCTTGTCGAAACTGAATAAGTTTAGCTCTTTCTCTCACGCAGATCACTCATAGAATACCTTTCTCATAGGGTCCAGCTACGATAAGGACAAGCCGATATCTGCATATAGGTTCGTAGATGTCTCGTATCATGATGAATTACATGTCTTTGTTGTCGAAGTTCAGGTGAGAGGTCGAGGCTGGCTGGACTATTCCAGGTAGTATAACTGGATCCGTCCCCCCTTATCCCATCCCCGTCGACGAACAGAGCTATTGTATGCAGCCAGCTGACGAGGGAAAACAAGAACTCATGGATTTCGCGTTGCTGTTCACATGAATAGTGGTGCAAACCGAGATTACGACTACCCCTTATCGTGTTATTACTCCATATTGGCGATCTGCTATATTCCAGCCGCGGCGTGGTCCTATTCAACAGTTAGACTAAGGTGGCGATACCAGGAATAACCTGGAAACTTCTGAACCTATACATATGAGCAAGGATGGCTGGAATGGCGTGCATTTGACACAGAAATAGGCTAGAGTGGGATAATTCCTCGGCGCTGAGTTTGTCCTCTTACGACGAAGACAAGAGAGGCGGACGAGATACAAATTCTGAGGCTTATTTCCCCTGGTTACGATGTCTTGGGAGACACATATGCTGGCAGATGAGAAAAGACGTTATTATTGACGTACGAGTTACTTACAACTCTGAAGATGTTTTATTTGGGACTATCTAAGTCTATTGATATATCTACATCGCTCTCGTGAAGAACGACTGTACACAATATGAGCTTGTTCTACAAGCTTTAGATGAAGCATAGAGGTTATTAAAACCAGATCTATAACAATTTCCTCGCACGATACAGCGCATAGCTTCATTGCTGGTCAAAAAGATACACCTATCAGCCATGTATTATCTCTACAACATATACCATGCTACTGCATTTCATTATGACATTTACCTGGTATTGATAGGGTATGATATGGGATCTAACTACGATATCTACATGCCTCATCTTGTGCTATGTGCTATGCTGGAGTTGGTGAGATGAGCACGTGCGATGTAGGTTAGGCAAATGCTACCAATGATTTGGGGTGCGGCTTACTCAAGGAATATCGCACGATCGTGTACACTATTACACCATCTACATAGAATTTCCCCTGCTTTCTACTATAGCTAGTTCTAGAGTGAGGACACCTGTGGTCAGCAAGACGCGTATTCCCATCGACACCAAGATCGGTCGACATTGCCAACTCAACAAAAAATACTTTGCCGTGTGGAGTCGGAAACGGACGCATGCTTTTTACTTGACAGATTGATATACTGGATCATAATACTTGTACTGTGCTCGATCATCATTTCTGCGCGCGTAGGTAGCCGTCGTGGGTCGAGTATATGTGCGCATATTATGTGTCCACGTCTAGTCTTTTCCCTTCCTCCGTCCCCCTTTTGCGATATCAAGGCCGACGAACACGGGTGACGTGGTGGCCAGCTGATACTTTACACTATACGATAAGCAAAGCCATTGGTTCTCCATTGAGGAGGGGAAAGGGTGGTCCGACATATCATCATCGTAAGTTATTCGGGCGTAAGCTTCACGATGTGATTGCGAAGTCATCGTCACAGTAAACAAGTCGACATGAACACCAAGCATAGACACGCACACACCCGTCCTGTCCCAATCCATTCACCTCCATTCCTTACCATGAGTAGTGTTCGTTATTTTACCCCTGTCCACATCATCAAGTTCGAAGTTTCTCGGCCGAATGAACTAAGTTGGATGAGAAAAGCATACTACTGTGATATTGGAGGCAGGTCGCAACGTGCGAGCGTATAAAAGGTTGGGAAATTGCGGAGGACTGCATATATAAAAAAGTGAGAGAGGGGTTTTCTAGACGGAGAGAGCGAATAAGCGGGCTGGATAGGGAAACAGAAGAGAAATCTCATGATGAAACCTCGTGTATGTAACCCCCGGTTTCCATGGCGCGGATGCAAGATACATAGGCAGACGATGAAGGGAAAATATGATAACAAGATAGAAGTTTCATCATCGCAAATAATCACGGTTACGGACGCCGGGATCCTTTCATGTACCTGGACGGATTCAGCGATCAGTAACGGTCCATAAAGGTAGCAAGGTGAAAAGGGGGGGGGGGGGGGGGGGGGGAGAAAACAAAGCATTAAACCCCACCCCCGAGGAAAGGCAAACCAAAAAAAGGAAAAAAAACCCCATAAAAAAGGAAGGCAAAAAAGGGA
>MU394052.1:1653296-1666758 GCA_022578605.1 Camillea tinctor
CCCGCCCCGCCCCCCCCCCCCCCCCCCCCCCCCCCCCCCCCCCCCCCCCCCCCCCCCCCCCCCCCCCCCCCCCCCCCAAGAGTCATAGCAGTTATCCCGACACGCGAGGAGAGGCAGACCGAACAAAGGTAACAAAACCCGAGATATCAGGAAGGCGAAAAAGGGAAATCCGGAGGCAAAGAAGGCTTGCTAGCGGGGAAGACGACGGCATCGCGATTCGGACAGTTGCTTGCTTCAGCCCTTTTTCCTTCCTTCTCTCTTTTGCTATTCTATCCGAGAGAGATATAGGTCTGACCCGGGTACGGGCGCTCACATACATACGTACATACATAAATCCATACACGCATAGACACACACAAAGGTTACAAGATATACACCCATACCATATCGATTGTTCTAGAGGGACTAGGCAGGTGGCGAGGTAGCAATAGAAGAAGAATTTAGTCTAGTCATGTCATTTTCTGTTCTGTTTGGGGACGGGAGAACGCAGCAAGTTTAGCTCACCACACACCACACCCCTCCCTTCCTCGATGACCCCTTTTCTCTCCTTCCCCTCCCCCCTAGTCCTCTCGTCCGAATAGCAGAGAGGCAAAAAAGGCGGGTGGTTGCACAGCATTCAGGGTGGTATCACTTGCTACGGCAACCTGCGTATTGTGTGCATGTGCATGTGCATGTCCGGAACACCCCTCTTCTCTAACACAGGTTACATATGTCTCTCCCCGTCTCTCTTTGTAAATGCGCCTCTCAGGCCCCGGGGCAGATATTGAGGGATGAGGTAATAGGAACGAAGCTAGTTTGCACTTATAGAGTTATTCATTTCAAAGAACAAAGAAAAAAAAGAAAATAATAAACACTCAACGACGGCAACACCGGGGAGGATAGTTGCAGAAACATGTACCGAGAATGTTAAATAGAGAGAAGTATAGGGAGACGGAAGACAATGTGTTGTTTGAGAAAGCGATCTGGACCAAGATCCATACAGTCCCGTCCAGCCCGGACTCTATCTCTGTAACTCCATCTCCATCTCTATCTCGTCCCTTTGTTACCCGCTCGTGTTTGTGTCCCACTTGGCGCCTGCGAAATCCCGTGTGAAATAAAGGACAGCCACCTATGCATACGGAGGAAGATATTTCTGCTAAGGGTAAGAGGGAGAGGGGCAGTCTTTCATTCATTTTGCCTTCATTTCGATATTACCGGTGATACCAGGGAAGAAAACACAGATGAAGGGAGAAAGGCTAGATCTAGATACCCGGACGAAAACTAAACCCATCGTCAGCCTGGGTCACCGAGGTCAATAAGTCAATTATTGGCCACTTCGCTAGCTTAAAAGTATGTGTAGGTATATTTGTACATGTGTATGTGTTTTGTTTCTTCGATTGCTACGCCTTACGGGGCAATGAGACTATCGTGGTTAGCTAGCTAGTTATATACATCTTTAATAATGATAATAAATGTTGTTGTTATTATCCTCATCATTGCTACCACTCACCATCGACCTGTCAGCCTGTATAACATTTTATAGCGTAGAAAATCCAGCTACCTACCTTGCAATAGCGATCTAAAAGGGTCTTTCTCGTCGCCGGATTGGTTCACTCGCATAATGTCTCCCTAAGAAGTTAACCGCTAACACCACCCAGGAAACCAGTCTAATCAAAAACCCACGGTAACAATACTACATACTGTATATAACCCCTCCCTTGTTTACTCACTAATTCCCAATTCCGATAGCCCCCTTTTTAAGAAAGAAAAATTTGGGCTTGAAAAAATATCAGAACCCCTTTCTCAAAGCCCGGAAAATTTTTACTGTGGTTTGTTGAATGTAGGTAGAGAATTGGCCATCTGAACCATGGACACCTCTTTGGCCTAGCCGCCTCGACCCCCCTCTACCGAGATATCTAGATCCTGACCGATGGGACCAAGAGCAAGAGGTAACAGGGAAGATCCAAGTGAATTGTTTCTAATTTCGTTGACGCCTTGTGTGGTTCGCGGGTTGCGGTCTGCGCCGAAGCCCAATAGGGCTACCAAATGAACTGATAATATTCCGGATTGGTTTGGGACCAAGCAAAATTTCTGTGCTCTGTTTGATCTAGTATAGGTACCCGAGAATAAGTAATCAACCTTATACGTGTTTCCCCCCCCATGTATGTAGGCGTTCGTTCCCAAGGTAACTTGGGTGACCTGGACCAGTCCGAGTCCCTGGGTACGGGACAAGGCGCAGCCGAAAGATCACGAAATAGTAACCAAACCTGGCCATGTGCGTGCTGTGGATGGAATAGACATGGACTAGTTCTAGGACAATCTAGAGAGGGAATGTGTCTTGGTACCAGACTAGGATCTGGAGACCCTAGTGACGGTGCAGTTTGGCGACGAGATCAAACGGTGCAAAAGTTCCCTCAAGGTGAGTCCACCATGCGGTCTTCCGTTGAATGTTTAGTCATCGCCACCATCGTTGTCTTCATACATATCAGCCAGGCAGGCTAGGGCAAAGCAAGGGATGATCGGAGGCTTGTCACTAGTATATGGGAGAATGAGGAAAATCAAATCCCGTGCGTGTGTGCATGTACACTACGTACCTACGTAGGTTACCAAGGCTCTGGGAAGTCCGGCATATACGGTAGCCCTAATCTCATATACCTCCTCTACTATAAACCATGTAGACTAACTACACACACTGCACTACCTTACTAGATATATATACTAGTCATCTCACTATACTATCTCATATACGTATGGTACGCGGTACATTGCTTCGACGGGAGTAAGTCTAGTAGTAATGTAGAAGAAAAAAAAAGGAAAATGGAAGAACCGCTGTGTTTGTGCGAGAGAGCCAATGAGAGACGGATGTGTTTCTCCTTTGCCGGCTCCGCACGAATGAAAGAACCCGCTAGCGGCTCAGCTCGCGTGTTTGACTAGCAACTGCTAGTCTAAGAGGCTCAAAGCGTGCGTGGGCGTATGGATAGAACACACAAGAGAGAAAGGGGGTGAGGTTTAACATGGGGAAATGGGGGAGGGGCAACATGAATATACTAACCTAGTGGTAGGTTAGGGAGTGTAGTGTAAGTTAGTGTAAGACCGGCCATCTGTTCTTCAATCCCTCTCTATCTTGAACTCGGAGTGCCTTGCGCCCTAGCGGTGATGTTTCCCGTGATCGCCTTCAACCCCCAGGCAATGGCGTTTATAGAGAAGGACCCCTAACGGGGCCCTTATCTTTATCTGTGCGTAACGACAAGAGTTCTCGGGAATCGTCAGCGAATAGTAAGCAAGGATTTTGTCGACAAGAAGACGTTGAAAAGGGAAAGAAGAAAAAAAAAAGGATGAGGCTTGCGAACAAGCCACCCCTCCCCCCGTCCCCTCCACCTCCATCCCCAGTGGTTCTTTTGACAAGAAAATAACCTAACGTCGACTTGGGATTAGTTGATGAGCGGCTTAAACTTAGTTCACTTAAACTTTGCAGTGTCTAAGCCAGATTAGCGATGAAGACCCTTATTTTCCAGCCCTTGTTGCAAAAGTATCGTGGGCGTTGCTTCTGCTGCTGCGGCCGCAGCGAAATCGAAACGAAAACCGAGCCAAGACATGGGGGACCGCTATCGCTGAGCTGTCATGTAAATCTAGAACCTTGCATCGCAAGATGAACGTGGGAGGCGAGTGCCGATATAGCAAAGAGGGTAGGTTCTAGGCCGTATACCAAGACTTGTATGTGCACGTTGTTGTTTTGTTTTTAATACAGTATAACCTCTTCTTCCTCTTCTCTTCTTTTCATGATCAGGTTCTAGATACCTAGGTATACACCCATAGTCTCTTTTAAGAGGGGGTAAGTTTATACCTGGTGTATTTGTAACGATAATTTGTCTGGAGATGAGGAGAGGAGAGGTAGCTATCGGACAGGCTGGAGATCAGAAAGCCAAAATGGTAGACTAGATAGAATGTGTACAAGCGCAAACAAAGAAGCAATAACAAGCAAAGCAGTAAGGGTCTCGGGATTGTTTAATTACCGGCAAGGGGATTTTTTCTTTTTTTCTTGATCTCATTGCCCGGTGCATTCAGCAGCAACGCAGCAGCAGCAGCAGCATTATAGTAGTAGTGATAGAATACTCCTGATGTACTTCAAGTCATACAAATACGACGGTAGCGAAAACGAGCAAGGGGAAAAGAGGGGTGCCGTTTTCTAATCAGGTCTTGTTCCCTATTTTCGGTTTCGCTCTTTGCATACTCCTAGCAGCTAGCAAGAATCAGCGCCTCCTTTCTCGACGTGGCAGCACGGGAAGGACGAGGACCTGCCGTGCGTTCCGCCCGCGCGCGCGTGCGCGCACATGAGTGTATGTATGCAGCCGTAGCGTGGTGCTACATGATAGATCTTCTCCCCTCCTCAAAGTCTGTGGTGTAGCGTTGGTGTAGGACTACAAGCTAGTTCAGTGGGCTCCGGGGTTAAGCCCGTGAGTAGTGAGTGGGTGGTGAATGGGTGGTTAGTGTTGGTGATGGTGATGATGATGGCGGTGGCGGCGACGGTGGCGGCGGGCGACGGGTGAGCAAACGAACAAACGAGCATGGGGAAATCAAAAAACGGTTCCCTACCTAATAACCTATGCACATACAATCACAACATGTACATGAGCTCATCACATGACGCGGGTTCAACGTACGTAGGAGGCGCAAGTCTCAACGCTATTCCATACATTCATTGGCGTTGGCGTGATCACAACGGATAGTACGGGGGGAGTTTCGAGTGAACTAAGACACGGACGTTAGAAACTTGGGTAGGCTTATGTCGATGTCCGCCGTTAACGACTTAGTGGTTTGGCTTAGTTAGTTTGAACATGTTATTTATTTAATGTCAAGTGCAGATCTGACTTTTGATTATATGGATCGAGCTAGCGGCGGTCACTTACAGACCACACGGGTTCTATGTCTGATAAAGCTGGAGACCGAACATCAACTATAGACCGGATACTGGAGTTCTCAGATGCCGTTTCTCATGTAACCGGATCAGGACAGGAAACCTCTCGATATAGGATGTCTTCTCTTAAGTTAACCAAAAAGGGGGGTTAAGGGGGTAAGGGTAAGAAAGGATCAAGATCGATTTGCTGCATCAACTTTTCGTCATAGCCGCTTGCTATATGTCAATATGCTGGACGCATATTTCAGGTTTACCTACAATATTGACACTTGGGTAGGATTGCCAACCTACTACCATGCAACGGTAGACGGCGCATTTAACCGGATCTTACAGTGCCTGCCACGCCCCGTGGGTTGGAGTATAGGTAATCGTATCGTCATCAGTTGTCGTGTTGTTTCCCCAAAACGGGTACTCAAAATAGCATATGCACCCCATGTATACCACCTTAGCTAGGAGACTTGATGCAGGCGAGGGCCGTAGTGTAGTATAGTGTAGTAACATACTACCTACCTAGTATAAGTAATGGTAAAGTATGAGTGTGTGTATGCACATACATAGTACGTACCTAGGCTATGTAGTAGTATACTAGACCCGCAGGGAGTGTCGATAAAGTACTTGACTTAGGTAAACATGAAATCCCCTGGTTATCAAGGTCGAAAACGAGCTCTGCATAGTGTAAGTAACTTGCACTAACTGCCTTTGCATACTCTTCGTCTTCTTTTATTACTTTGATCTATTTATTTATCTTCTGCCTTGACCACACGATAAACTGGACAAGGTAAACAGGCAATACCTACTGTGTCCTGTGTCCTCGCTTGCCGTTCCTGGTTACGAAATACGCCCCCATGTTGTACGATGCCAATCAAATGTTTGAATAATGTGCCAAGAGTGCAGAATGCGGGGATCAAACACGACCTGTCTATTTGGTTAGGCCACTCTAAGGCCTCTGCTGCTAAGTGACGAGCTTGAGGATGATTGAAGGTCTGGGAAGAGGAGAGAGGAGAGAGGGAGAAAGAGAGAATAGAAAGGGTAGGTGGTACAAAAATCATGTTAAATACCAAAAAAAAGAAAAAGAAAGAAAAAGAAACATATCATAATGACTTGCCTTCTTTGCACTACGGTATATGCCAATCTCCGCCCTCTTTCTGAATAGTTAATTGATATTCAAGGAGAATAACATTGGACTATCAATTGAATCCTCATTGGGTGAATCGAGAGTTATGTCATGCCCATGTACATTAATCCACTAAAAAAAGAAAGTATAATAACGCCGGTAACCAACCAGAATCTACCCCTCAACTCAATTGAGTACACTAAACCCAGTAACTTTACAATTATGTAAGGGACCGGGACATTGATTTGAAGTTAAGATCAATTATACATATAGTACATACCTAGGTTAGTCCACATTAGGTATATCTAGTAATGTGTGTTGTATATACCTATGTAATAATATGTAATGAATGGAGATAATTAAGAATTAATACAAAAGAACACCGCCATTTCTCAAGAATATGTTCTGCCAAGGCAGATAACTAACCTAGATGATTGACATACCTACAACTAGGTAGGTAGGCGAGATACATGAGATGCCACTTACGGAGCCATATATCTCCAAGTTATTGTATGTATGGACCACAGCTAGGCGACAGGACAGTGGAGCCCAGAGACCTGGTGTTTGGCAGTGTGAGTATATTTGCTAATGTAAAGACTCATTCATATTGAGCAGATTTCTGAGATAAGCCAAGTAATAGAAGCCGCATAGTATAGGTAGAGTACCATAAGTTAGGATAATCGATCAGCACGACAAGTCGGAGCCCTCGGCCCCCTCTAGGTTAGAGTGTTTGATTATATTGCGAACAACATGAGCAATGGATTGTATAGGTATTCCGTAGATTCGAATGCATGTATTGCGGTGGATGCCGTCCAAAGCTGGGCCACCTTTTACTTTTGTAGTGTCTGTCGGTTGAGGCGGACGCGATGTAAGGGGCTGGGACCCGTCGGGATCTCTCCTGCTCTCTACACAACTACACTATTTCCACTACTTACATCTGTGCCTCTATTTTCTCGTAAGGAGAGCTAATTAGGGGCGTGTATTTTACGTGATTTGTCAAGTTCAACTTAGTCTCTACACTAACCTGGGGAAATTTCCCTGGGTTAATGTAAGTGCGTTGCCGTACGTATATATATATAGTGTAGTGTATCTAGGCTTGAGAAAGTTACCTAGAGTAGATCTCTTAGAAGTCGGACGCTAACGACGAAAGCTTGCTAGTGCTGCATTTTGCTGGATTATATACGTAGCCAGGGCTGTTTGGCTGACGTCGTATGTACCAAGAGTGTGAATGTGGGTGGATGCATGATCAAACCCCGGAAACCCGTTTGGGAAAAAGGAAGTAGGAGGTTTGGCTGCTTACGAAAAGTAAAAAAAGTAAAAAAAATCAGCGACAACGACAACATCTCCATAATGCATATCAGATGAGCATTGATCAATTCTTTGTAGGTGCACACAAACTGATCACGAACGCTGCTCTTGGCGTTGCCCGGACTCTCTTGAAGAGAGGCATTAACAATGGTAAATGAATAGTCCAATAGCTTGCGTAGCTCGGTTGGCCCGGGAGCCGAAGCTTCCTTATGATAAAATAATTATGTAGTGTGAGTTATGAGCATTGTGGTGGTGGTGGTGGTGGTGACAGTAATAGCAGGTGATAGTAATAGTAATCATAGTGGCGGTGTTCGTATGCTAGGTCCTCATAACCAGCTGGTGTTCAGTCACGACATTACACTACACCACAGTACAATCTGGATGAGAGTGCTTGTCTTGTCCTACACTACCTGTCAGTAGTACGTAGTGTTGTTGGGAAATTGCTTCGTGAGGCTCCGTGCGTCCAGATCAACTTTTACAGGTCACGATGTGTGGAGCTGAATCTCGCAGGGTCTTACCTTTGAAAAGTTTAGTAATCATCAACGGCGGTGGAGAATATATCTTGCTTCCTTCTCCTTCTACTAGTGTACACTGTTATGAAATAGGAGAAAGGGTAAAGAAAAATAATTTTGCCAGCCCTTTTGCGGGCTGTGCACACCTGAGATGGGCGTAAATTTATCGTCAAGATACCTAGCCTAAGCTGGTAAACTAGACAAGGGCCGGCGTAGGGACCGAGCAGGATCGAACCAGAATCCTCCGGGCTCCGTCTTTTACCATGTCGATGAATATCAAAGGGTTAGGAGGCTAGTCTAAACCTGGGGTTTGATAGAGGATCACACCTTAACTGCTTCGAGGGGTGGATGCCTCGGTCGTTTACAGTGCTACATTAGGGTACTTTTATTCCCAGCTATTGCCGGTGCAAGATCCATCGCATCTGGCAAGTTGCTTTGATCGTATGTACTTGGGTACACTAACTCACGAAAAGATAAATGCTGTGGGGAGAGAGAGAGAGAGGGAGGGGGGGGTTGAGGGGGTAAGCACGCCGGGGTTGATGATACTTCATCATCATAATCATTATCATACGAAACCCTCATTATTATTTATTCTTTTCCACTACCGTGTTTCAGTAGCTTTGTGAACAAACCCTGTTCCAGATCTTAACTCAATCAAGTACAACGTATTCTACAATACAAC
This sequence comes from Camillea tinctor, assembly GCA_022578605.1. Classification (NCBI taxonomy): domain Eukaryota; kingdom Fungi; phylum Ascomycota; class Sordariomycetes; order Xylariales; family Graphostromataceae; genus Camillea; species Camillea tinctor. Next base: position 1,661,807 of record MU394052.1, read on the forward strand.
GTGCTCGCCGGAATACGTGATCGTGATTATGCTCTTGTATTGGTCAATCCAGATTTATGTTGCAAAGACACATCTCTTGGCCTCGGTACGCCAATCACGTTGCTCTCCACGACTTATAAACTAAGTGGGTTCTTGTCAGGTCAGATCTGACTGCCTTGGGCGGACCTCACCCAGGACCCTACCAATCTTGGTCCCATACCAAAAGTCATCTGGCATTGAAAAATGCTACACTATGGCTTAGAACCGAGATTATGGATATAGCATCTTTGTCCGCTAATTCATCATTCTCGAAGGATGCCCTAAAAGTCACGATCAAAATAGTCGGGCTGGGCACTATCGATCCATCATACGATAAATTAAAGATAAAGATCACAAGGGCTTTATCATGAGTGAGTGATGGGACATCAATACGTTCGTCATACCATGCACACACTTCTGGGAATGGTTAGGACGCCGTAAGCTATAAGGGCAATCACATTAGGTTACCTCTAGACGGATATGGTCGTGTAGCGTAGCCCTGAACCACGGACATTGGATGCGGCCGTCCTCATGTGACCGACGAGGCCTGCAGGTTAGTGATGCGGTACCGCACTGAGGTCCCACGGGTACGCTCGGCCTTAGATAATACGGAACAGGATATGCAAGGCACCGAAATGGGATTGCAGGATCTGTAAAGCTGTGTGGTAGGGTGTGTGGTGAGTGTATCGTGGAAAAGCCCAGAGTCGTCGAAACTTCGATTATACTACGAACTATTGGGACCCTTGATCTAGCTAGCCACATGCTATATCGAGATATCGCAAGCTTTCCAGTTCGTGAGTTAATGCCCATCGGTTCATGCACGTAACATCACATGGCAGTAGGGGCAGGCCTGTTTGCGGTAGGTATTGTAGACGTAAACATGCAAGCGAAGCTTGATATCCTACCTAGCCTTCACATATGCTGTGGCATGCCTACACGGCGATATTGATGACAATGAATGAATGAATGAATGGTACCAGTGCTTTCTAGACCTAGGTCGATTACTGGACAGTAACCTATTGTACTCCGTATCGTGCGCCTCGCAACTGATGAGCGAACCACCAAGACCAACAATTGAATAAGCGGCGGGCTAATATTGAAATTGTCTGACTCGTGAGTTTGACCTACCTAGCAAATCGTACTCACAACTTCCTGATCCAAACAGCCGGTTCGCTGCTTATCGGGTAATGTCAATCCCCTTCGAAGCGAACTCCACAGGAACCGATGACGCCGTGCTTGGGATAGCAAGCTTATGAGTGTGATCCATTGCAATGGTACCGCCCTAACCTACCTAGTTTAGCTTGAGGTGAGTAATTAAGTGTCCGATGACGGCTCTCGGCCGAGTGATGAGCTGATCAAAAGTACGGAGCTATATTATGTGTGTGTGTAGGTGTGTGTGTATGTTTGTGGGTGGTAGATTCGCGTAAAAGCCAAAAGCAAATCCCGACTAGCCCACCTCCTGTAATGATGGTGATGGTGATGATGATGAGTTGCCCACCAAATTTCCCACTCAGCCCTAGGACGCTAAGAGAACTTAACCACGATCGGTTATCCACGTCAGCTCCGAAGTCCCAAAGGGTAGGAGATGGTGTAGTGAAGACCCGCAGCTGGGTTCCATCGCGACTGATCACCTGTCAGACCTAATGCTGGGGCTGTACAGAAATCATCCAAGAATGGTCACCGCTCACCGTCGCTGTACCTGTTCGAGAACATTAGGAGAACACACAGGTGAGGATTGTGGCTGGCGGGATATCAACCAGCGATGATGCCATTTTGGGAGGGAGGCGTGGATTGGGAGGGAGAAAAAGAAAAATTTTCTTCAAGATCTAGATGCTCCACGCCCCTTATTAGGTAGAGCTGAAAGAAGGCCTGTTAATTACGGACATATATGGGCAGTTAGACACGTTCTATAAGGGAATAGTATCTACGATGGCTTGCTCTGTATGGTAGATGTACGGATCGTGAGTCAGCCACACAAAACGACTTAGACTACCTGACTAGATGTACATAACACTACGCAGCTACACTAACCCAGACAGAAATCTGAAAGATAATTCAGACCGGGGGGAGGGGTGTGAACGATCGTAGTTTAGATCCAAAAGCGGTTGTCAAACGCCTTATCTTGGAAGAGCTTAGGCCGCGGTATGCCCCCAGTAATGAGTTACTATTTGCTTGGCTTCTAATAAGTAGGGATGAACCTTGAAAGCCCCATTCAGGGGCAAGCCAAGGAGAGAAAAAAAAGAACAGATTCCGCAACGTGCGCGATCGCCCGTTCGTAGTGTGCTATCACGGACCTTACAAAACTCCACCGAACAAGCCGCCCGTGATCGTTGCGTCCCATTCTCTTTGACTGTCTAATATGTAGAATCATGCATTGAACCCAAGATCTTAGCTCCGAAGACAGGACAAAACCAGAATCATCAGTACCATTAGCGTGAGAATTCGAAGCTAATATCCTAATCTATCACATTTGCGTTGAGGAGCGTCCATGGGAAGAATTACCCAGTTTAGGGTCTTTTGAAAATAAAAGAGATGGTGTCAGCCAGCAAGCAAGAGCAAATGCAATCTCTAGATGCTGACCACCGTCATAATAATTAAAACTAGAGGGTTCCAATCTCTCGGGACCGTACTACTAGGTTGTAGTCATCCTTATACGGTAGCTCAAGCTCTAGCTCAAGCCTCTTTCTTTTCTTTTTTTCTTTTTTCTTTTTTTCCCGTCCCACCATCCATGGTTTATGGGAATGGACGGATTGAATCGTTATGAATAGAACATAGTTTGGATTCTTCGTTTTCGCTTCTTTTTTTCTCCTTAGCTCTCCTTAGCTGCTTTTTCCCCTCGGCATATGTTTAAGAAGAAAAAAAAGAGCGCACGCAACGAACGCCCCGAAAAAGAAAGATCTTTAGCGCAGACCTCGACCGTTTCTTCCCGAGTCACTACGGAGAAAGAAGGAAGCAATAGAGACAAGAAGCAAAAAGGTTAATGCGAGCTGTTCTGTAGCGAATAACGTACCTACATACTTAGTCCATACGAACGTTAAGCGGGGGGTGAAATAAGTAAAATGAAAAAAAAAAAAAAGACACTAGTCTTAACCCTAGGGGATTTGCATTGTTTCCAGCATGCGCCGTGTAACCCGTGACAAGAGTGGAATAGATAGAAAGGAGAGACATGAGAGAGCCGGCTCCGGCCGGCGTAGTTGATCGTCGTTAAATAGCCTGCCCAAAGAGTGATGAAACGTTAGGGTACGGCAAAGCCTACGCTATGTATAAGTTGAGGTTAAGTTATGAGGAAGGGGGGGTCATAGGACCTCACATTGATAATGTGTGGCACCGGGATTTATGAAAATAGGAGAGAGAAACAGAGATAGGAGAGAGAGAGAGAGGAGAGAAGGGGGAAAAGAGATACACCGGTCAGCCATCGTCAACCCTAGATCACTATCGTGGACCTACATTCTCGTAGAACGAGCGAGTGGGAGAGGCAGGGGTGTGTGTAAGAAAATAGTGTAAAAATAGAGAACAGGACAAAAAAAAAGAGTCGATTCTTGATATGTTTAATTATAAACTTCCCTCTCCAATACGGACCGAGCCAAGTTCATTATTTCAACGACGATGTCCGGCCCTGACAGTTCGCCTACTCGGTTGAGTCCCGGGCATCAGTCATCTGTCAGTTGTTGGCTGCCATTATGATGTTCGCATGGTCCTGGTGGGGAATATCTGCAGGCGAGATGTGATAGCTCCTATACGCTAACCACTACCTACACACTCCTACTTACTACTTACTATTACACTCTTATTATTCCGTATAGCCTCGCTTGCCTGTCCTTTTTTTATGAGTATGTATGTGTATCTCTGTCCCATCCTCCCCTCCTTCTGCTTTGCCTCCCCCCCTGGTCACGCAGGTGGACCCGGGAATATAGCATCGTTGTTGTGTGATACTGTACAACGTCTATATCGACGTCTACTACTACAAATCTATATTATCGATCGGATGGTGTAGTACAGAGCCAGAAGAAGAAAAAAAAGCAGAAGACGTAGCATCGCTGAAAGGGCTGTCTCTGACTTGGCAAATCCCTTGCACCTATAACGATCGTGTTTTCGATGATTTGGAGTCATGATATTGTTGCGTGCATCGCAGCCCGGACCAGAGGGCGCAACCTACGTATTCTTAACTAGGGCAGTTATGCGACGGGTGAGATTTGATACCTCTGTTCTGCTCTCTTATTTGTAAAGCGTGGGAAAGGTGCGTTTTTCCTTCTTGCAAAAGTGCTTGCAGGCCTGCGACAGACAGCGAATCGCTAGGCCGTCTCATGTGAAGGAATGATGGCCGGCGACAGCTCGCCAATACGCTTCGCGACCAACTGCATAATCCTATATTACTGCTAATGGTCTGACGCTTGGAGAACGCAGACAGCCGTTGTTAGTGGGCAAACAGAAGGTGCTAGCTGAAGGCGCGCATTAACCATTAACCTGCTCTTTCGTGTCCCACGATAACTAGATAGCAAGGCAATATAGATGACGATGCTGATAATGATAATGATGATGATGATGCTGTTGCTGCTGCATTATGCCAGAGGCGCCTAGAAGTCTGGGGCAAAGTGTGTGTCGACTGCAGGACCACGGCGCACTCTGAGAACCCCCTTCGTTGGAAAGCCGAGACGAACGGTCCATACTGTGCTCAGGCTTGCGGCGAGTGATGCTACCGTTATCACCTTATTTTTGCATCAGAGCTTCCCGTTGCCGTGTAGCCCATGACCGGACGTATGAAATACTACCTACTTACCATTGATGATATAGTCCCCCAGTCATCTCGATACAAGTGAAATATGGATACATGCCTATACACTACAGTAGCGTAGATTAGAGAGATAGGCAAGGGGGGGGCGGGGGGGGGGGGGGGGGGGGGGGGGGGGCGGGGGGGGGGGGGGGGGGGGGGCGGG
>MU394052.1:1666768-1745580 GCA_022578605.1 Camillea tinctor
TTGTTTTATTGTCCCCCCCCCCTCTTAATAAAATTTAATTTTTTTATTATTCCTTTAAAATAAATTCCTGTTTTTTTTATTTTAGCGCCAACCCCCCCCCCCCCCCCCCCCCCCCCCGTCTTTTGCCTTTCCCTTCCCTTTCCCTCCCCGCTCCACTCACACAGATGGGAATCGCCAAGCTAGTAGATATCCCGCATACGCCCAAAGTATGCGCAAAGGGTACTGTCACCGAGATAGCGATTCTATGGGTAGTGGATGAACCCGGGCGGGAGCCTCTTAGAGAATGTGGGTGAGAGTGGGTGTCCGTGGTGAGAGAAAAGCAACTTCTACTTCTTTAGGAAACCCGTGTTGCTTGTAAGGTCGCAATGCTATATGCAGTACATTGCTACGTACTGCGAGCGACGACAACAACAACAACGACGACGCAATGGCCTACATACATAGATTATCTATCTATCGATCGCCAGCAGCGTTTCGGGGGAAGGGGGCGATCAGGTAGATACGGGATCTTAGGTCAATGAGGGCAAAATATGAGAGTAGTAGCCATAGTAGCACCGCTACTGTTTGTCAACGTAACTAGACAGCCCAACGCGCAATCTACACACACACTTACATACTTACACACATACTATACACCCACGCACAGCACTAGATAAAGATAGTAGAGATTGGTTGACCTACCTAACCTAGGTCAATCGGTCGCCACGCCGGGGTGGGATACCCGATAACCCCCCCTTTACCGATATCTAATGCTCTAGGTTAGGTGAAGATCTTTTCATGTTTCTTATTTCGCTCTTTCTTCTTTATCACCTTACCCGCGACAGCCTTGCCGTCGTGCTCGTGGTTTGTGGTCGGGGTGTGTAGTGTATATGTGTTGCTTGTGTGTGTGTGTGGGCGTCCGTTGGGACTCGTCGGGACCATCCTGCTACACAGAAAATGGTAGGTTGTCTACAAGATCGGCTCGTCCGGATGCTTGATTGGCCCATTTTGGCTGCATTCGTTAATAGATCTGCTCTCAGAAACGTTTTACCCTCCTGCTATTCCCATTCGTCGTGAAACTTATATGAAGAAAGGGCTAGACTAGTGTGGTTGACGATGTTCGATACACAGCAGCAATAATCCGCGTCTAGACACGGGGCAGAGAGAAAGCTCGAGAAGGGCGTGCAGAATTTTTTTGGGGGGGTCCTTAAGCAAAGGACACCAAAGGGCACCAAGAGTGAGTGAGATATTGCGTAGGTGCCCTTTTCGCATTGGAGGGCCTCAGCTCTGAACAGTCCACTCGCTCAAGGACTTGGCTGAGCAAGCATAAACAGGCATCTCTCTCTACGATGCAATCCTTTCAACCAGGCAATCAAGTGGCGACCCCGGAATTGAGAAGGTGTGGCACACCCTCTGTTGACTGCATTGAGGTTATGTAGTGTAGTGGGAAGCTATGCGTGAGGCCACCGGCGCAGCAACGGACGAACGAACTATCTCTCGCGAATGGGATCATCTAGGGTCAATTTGCTTGAGGGCGTTGCAGTTGACCTGCAGCAAGTTCCCCGCCTTTCGATGCAGGTGAAATCGAAAGCGGCCTAGCTTTCGTCTCTGGCCCCCTCTGCTATAATACCAGAGTACTACTTCATGTATGTACGTACGTACGTGTGTGTGTGTGTGTATGTGTGTATGGATGTATTGTACACTACACACATATTCTACAAGAGCAAGAGGAGCTGACTTGCGCTGGGTGTGAAGGGGGCCAAGGGCCAAGCCTGTCTCAAGCGCCTGCTTCTTCTCATTCTTCTTCTTATCGACCCTAGAAAACCCCGGGAGTGGTGGGGAGGGAATAAAACAAAGAACCTGGAGTTGAAGTCGATAAATTTGGAGGCCAGCTCTCCTACCATAACACAACTTACTACTTACTATTCGACTCGACTTAAGGAATCTGCCTCGTACGTAGTGTGGGAGAGACTAAAGCCGCTAAGACTTGTTACGCCATACATGCAAAAAGTGACATGCAAAAAGGTGATCTTCCCCAGAATATAAGCCGTTTTGCCTTTGTAGATCTGGCGTGCTTTTGCTGGAACGTGATGTCAAAAGCTCTCCCTCTTGGGTTGATGATCCCCCCAAGGGCGCGAAGACTTTAGATCGTTCTTTTTTTTTTTTGGTCTCTGTATAAAGATTCGATTTGACGCCAATGACGAACTAAACTGCAGCATTATCGGACTATTTTTTGTCGCAAGTGGGTTGCAGGCTAAAGAGTAGTATAGACGATACCTCTTTAGGAGAACCCGTGATGATAAAGGGGTCCCTCCATTCCAGCACTTCCCCGTATTCTTACAGGTGTGCTAGACGTCGACTGGTCGGCCGCTGTAAGGTACGGGTCGTGATTGATGCAGTTAGACATGTAAAGAAATCCTAGATTCTCAATCTTTCCCCAGCCCGTCCAGCCGTCCCGCCGTGGTTTCAGCGCGGTCTGTAGCAGGCTGGTTTGGAAATAGGCATAATGATGTCAGATATTTGGAACAAGACAACTTCGCTCCAGGCTAGAAACGAGTTCCCGAGGCCTTTCGGAAACAAAAGTTCATTTGTAGCTAAGCTAGTTTAGTGTTACGGCCGTGATGGTGTGCACGAACACACGAACGCACGAACGGTGTCTCTGTTGCGATGTGACCTGAACGATAGTGAGGGACGAACACAGTCGAAACAACAAGACATAGCGAAGTACGGCAGGACTTGGGGTAGAATAGGTGGTTCGCGGGCAGTGGCGGACGCGGGCGTAATTGGGGATATAGTGTCCGTAGGTGTAATTGCGATGGCACCTTGGACGAATTCCATAAATTGCCATGCTCTCTAGATATAGACGAAGAACCAATGAGGAGCTCTGGACGGAGGTCCTCCCCCAGGCGCATGCAAGACCTGCAGCGAGCGGGATGGACGATGAGCACCTGGATGGTCCTATGCCACCGTCTGTGTGGTCAGTTGGGCGACGTCTACCGTAGTAGGCATGAGTCGATATCGTGTGAGGTTGTGTGTTCCCCCGCAAGAAACACGCAATAAGACGACATGTAGCGATACAGGTCCAAAGGTCACTATTCCCATTCCCATTTCCGTTGCCGTTGCCCTTTTCCTTCTCATTCTCATCCTCATATTCACCATCACTTCTCATCAAACCTACTACTTTGTCACGGCTTCACCTTTATTAACCTTTCTCCATTCTCCTTTCTCTCCTACACTAGCGTACCTGTTTGTGCAAAGCGCCGTCGATGCATACGACTCCAAATTTGAATATACATAAGCATACAACCAAACCAAACCATGGATCTAGCTAGTCATGTATACACACGTGCCTATCGTCTTGCGTCAAGTGGTTCCATATTGCGTATAACATAGCCGGCTCAGGTCAATTGCCTAATTTCTAGCATTCGCCAGACCCGATTTCTACATCATCTATATCATCCATCGCTACCTCTATCTCTACCTCTATCTCTACCTCTACCCACTAGGTTAGGGGAATAAGGAGACGAGGCCTTCTCACTGCGAGGGAAACCCACTTGGAGAACCCATTCACGGTGGGCCGTCGTAACCGTGAACTACACTACACTAGATCAGTTGCTGTCGAACCCCCACGGGTTCCACTCCCATCTTTTGTGTTCTAGTGTGCGCTATCTTCACCTACATATCAATCTAGGGCAACGTGAGTGTATGTAAGGTAGCGTAGGTAGCCATGCACGCATGCACGTACGATTCCGAATACTTGCCTACCCAGCAACGCAAGACGGAGTCGATTGATGATATATGAAAGAAAAAATGGGTATAATGGAACATATGTATCAAACCTCGGCAGGTTGCCGGTAGTTCCCAGTGTAGGATAGCGTATATGTGTACGTGCATGTAGGGAATAGGAATAGCGATAGCGTGCTTTTAACCTTGGATATCCCAAGATAGAAAGATAGAAAGAGGATGCTACAGGATACCGCGGGATGCCACGGGATGTCATGGTATGCCATGGGACGTTGATAAAGAAACACGAGAGTGGGCAAGTTAGAAAAATAATCATAATAATAACAACCACGACAACAAATACAACAGCACAACGTAAATAACCTATAGCCAAAAACTAGATGCTTGAGGTCTTCGCTTAAAGCTCACCATAATTGCACAATATGATAAAAGAGTGTTTCGAAGACAAATAGCGTCTCTGATGCAATACAGATTATGGGGTCTGTAATTGTACAAGCTGGGCCTCCATGGATGACGAATATTGGACTTCGAATGATGACTGATGGAGTGAAGGAAAAATAAAAAAATAATAATGGATGGATGGATATGGGTGAATGAATGAATGAGCTAGTGTGGATTGAAATTCTCAGGCACAACTGAATCAAATCCACTGTGTACTATGTATGAAAAAAAGGGGGGTGTGGTTAAACTGGAGACTTTTTGGAGAGAAGAAGAAGGGGGGAATTAGTCACTGATCACACGCCCCATACCTAGCATCCACCCATCCCTCTCTCTACTTTTAGGTTTCTTTTTTTTTTTATTCCCTTTCACTAGGTACACTAGGTAAGTATTCCATTTCACGCCCCTCCCCCCAATTTCACACCCCCCTAATCAGATTTTTTTTTCTCTAATGCCCACCCCCCCATCCCAGACACACCCTCGTCAAGACCGACAACTCCCTGGTCTTGCATTGTACCTTTGTACCTATGGATCGGCACCCACCACCAGGCGCTAATTCTAACGTAGACTAGCGCAGATATAGAAATGGATGCAAGGACCAGGTGCCAGTCGGACAAGCAGACAAGGCAGGGCAGGGCAGGCACTCACCACAAAATGGCCCCACTTCAGACTTGCAGACCAATTGACCCATGTCTTTGCTGATCGAAACGCTCCACTTTTTGCTCTAAGTTGATGTGACCAAGAATTCATACGTACCAATGTACCCTACACACTTGTATGAGCTCTCGACTCATACATATGGAACGTCTTCTCCTCCATCATCTTCATGCCTCTCTCTCGTCTCGACACTTTGCTATTTCTCACGACTTCTATATTTCGGTCTTCTCAACACTACTAGCTCTCCTTTAACAGACCCAGTCTAATTATGGTACAATTCTTTACCAACTTGTAATCATCTTACCAACACCATCCACTCTAGCTTTGCCTGCCTCTCCCACTTTTGACTTATACGCCGCCTACGGCCTGGATTTGTTAAGGCACCACATTAGCGTTTCTAGGTCTAATCTGCCTCGAGAGTCTTGAAGTACAAGACAATTGATAATTCCCACTACGATACTTCGATTATAAAAGCGTTGCGCCTTTCCGTCGAGTCTCCTCGATCGAACCTCGCCCGTCTTCCCACCAACACATTCAACGTCCACGCACATACACACATTTACACATATACTCCCCCCCACACACATACACTTTACAAACTCACCACTCACAACAACCTTCACAATGTCTGCCGATCTATCTTGGGAGCCCGAGTACTGCCTTGCCTGTGACAGGCAAACGGACGGTGCCACCTACTGTTCGGAGGCGTGCCGCTTGTCGGATTTCGAGAACTCGTCTTCTGCGGCTAGCACGCCAGCAAGTTCGCCAGGTCCCGGTGGTCCATCTGCCTTCAATTGGACGGCTCCGCGACCTCAAGCAAAGTTCTACCTACCTCCCGCCTACGATTTCACCAATGCCCAGCCCTACGGCTCGACACCCCTCCCTCAATCCTACCTCTCACAACGCTCCGAGTCCACGACATCGTCGACTCGAGTACTTACACCATCGAGCTCGCACAGCAGCCTGTGCTCCCTACGCAGTACATCGTCGTCAGGAAGTGATAGTCAGCAACTGTCAGACAAGGCCAAGAAACAGCTGAGAGATTATGCTAGTTCGTTCGAAAACGCTCGACTACAACAGCGACGGCGCTCCTACTAGACATGGGACCCAACACACTCGACAATTCTATTTCGATAGACCATTTAGCCACTCCTCTACTCTTCTATACCCAACATGCGTCACACTACCGATTTTTATTACTAGCACGACACCACACTCATTTTACAGAATATTTCCTTTCTACATTCCACGACTAAACATGATGAAACAAATATAACACTAAACACACCACCCCACACATCCTTTGATATTTTGTACAAGAGCATCTACCGGAGCACAGCATCATAAAAAAGTTTTTGGGTTATTTCGGGAATTTGCTTGGGACTTGTTTCTAGCCTCGGGCGCACGATACGGGAAGTTGCCGATACTGGGACGGCTTTTGTTGTATCATGATATTATTTAAGATATCACTGGTTTTTTTTCTACAGCATGGCACACGGGTGCCTGGAACCTGGGATTAGGGCGGGAACGGAAATAGCAGTTGGTCAAGTCAATGCTGGCTTGGACAACGGCCGGGATCGTCACGGCAGACGACGGCGTCAAAAACACATCACCAAAAGAAAATAGGCCACGCAGCCTGAATAAAAAAAAGGAAAGAAAACCTGCCTACGATGCAGGTTTATCCACACAATTCGTGGATTGATGGGACTTGGTACTTGTTTGTTTTTTCAGGCAGCTAAGACTAGCCTACAATGCCTCTCTGATGGGCTCTATTGATAGAAAGCCCAATGTCGAATAAAATAGTTCAAGCCCCTCATGAATACTGTTGTCTGTCTTCATTGGCTCTGTGATGTTTTTTTCGCTCATCTCGTTTTAACATAGCCTTATAAGCCTCGTCGACCTATGATTTGTCTCTCTGGTTCGGCCTAAGACCACGAAAGTGCAGTATTTTGATATGAGTTCGATGCTGGCATTATCTACGCTTGCAGGAGAGAAGTAATAAGTAAGATTTGACGATGTATGTGATATAGACGTAGTAGGTATGTGTATGTGTATGTGTATGTGTGATATGGAATGCATACGAGAAAGGGAGAAGCAATAACTTTCCCGGCTCAGTTTCACGACGCTATCAGGGCTCTCCAGACGTGAGCTCCCACGTATCGGTGGAGAGAGTATCGGCAAAGATGGTAGGCGGATGATCGACTCAATGGTAGTAATAGAGTCTAGTGTTTGAGGTGGATGCTTCATGGGATAGAACACAATGCTAGTGGCTCTAAAAATGACAGAATCGCTAGGTCTAATAAAAAAGATTACCCCAGAGGATGATCGTTGGTCCATCTAACAAGCCCACGACACTTCGGGCATTTTTGGAAGCTGATCGCCAAGACCCTTTTTTTTTTTTTTTTCCCTCTTACTCTTCCTCTCAGTTCTATCCAAACTCTTACACTAGCTAACAGATTATCAGATCACACAATATGAGTGACAGTTTCACCATCTATAGAGCCAGTAACTGACAAGGTAGGTTAACTACATGGGAGAAGAAGCTTCTAGCAACGAATGCCAACACAAGATCTTGGGTAGATAGTGTACACGCACGTAAACCAGAGCTAGAGCATGCACCGACTTGCCCGAGCTGCCCCCTTCAAGGGATGACTTTGGGTTCCGTTATCCACATTTACGGAATGCGGATCTGGTGCCCATACATACGTATCCATAATTGCATGGATTGCGAGTAAAAGGAAAGAAAAAAAGACTATGCAGTCTTGGGCTTCCGGAAGCGTCAGTGGATTCTTGACTTGTTCGATGGAGTATTACGGCCAGCCCTCTTACAGTCTATTACCTAAACAAACCCGGATGGCTGTTTTTTTGGTTTATTTTGGTTTATTTGGTTTGGAATTGGTTATGGAGCGATTAAATTGAAGTCGAAACCCAATTACACACAAACTACGTACCTCATCAACGATCGGAATGATCTACTTGACATGAGACCATCATGGGCAATGCCGACAACGGAATCGCGCCATGCGCTTTGCGTCTACGGCGTCGACAGCTTTGGTTCCCCTTAAACCCCTTGATCTTCTTGGTCCCTTTAGACCCCTCCTATATAGTGTATACTGTACACCACATTTGACACTATACTCAACCTTGGCTAGAAGAAGCGAACAAGCAACAGAAAAAAAAACACTACCAAGCTCCGGGGAGGCCAGGCTACAAATTTAGCTACACTCACTAAGTAAGGGTAGTAAGTTCTTTGGAGGCCAACGACCGCCGCGTACAATTCCCATTCATCAGATTATGCCCAAGCTGGAGAACACATACAGATAACCCCTGTCTGTACGGCTACCTATGGAGCAGAGCTTGCAGACCCGGCCGACAGCAACAGACTTAGACTTGACATGATTTGACTTGGCCTGACTTGACTGACTGACTGAATGGATGGATGACTGAATGCCCAGCACTGACTCTTCGCTACATAATGTACGTACGTACATGCATAACCTAAATACATGTAAACCTGTGGTAAGTAGTAAGCGTAACTTGATAGTCCTGTACCTAACTAGTTCCCCGTCCCCCCTTTTCACGCTAGCGCAATAGGTACCAGCTTTAACTGGCGAAGGTCGAATACCACGACGCTGCTGCAGGTTGAGGCAGAAGGGAAGTTGAGGGAATGTGAATGGCCAATTGACGCCCTCTAGCAAAGTCTGACTGCATAATAGCACGAGCCTGCCAGCAAAGAAGGTCGGTCTCCCGCGCGGGACCCTTGGCTCCCCTGGCTAAACTGCGTTAATTCAGTGACACTTCATCCTAAAGCAAGGCCTCGGACCAGACGGGGTAGCAGATTACACTCTACGCGATAGACGTGGCATCGTGAACGATCCCCGACACAATCAGAGTAACTCTAAAGAAGCCGAGTCTGCCTGCAGGGGTGTGCAGGAGAGAGAAGGTCCTTTTTCTTCCTTTTCTTTTCCCCTTTCTCCTAACTACTTGGCCTAGCACATCCCTAACAAACCTATCTATCTACTAAGGAAGTCTATTCTTTGCAAGACATAAACTCTATGAATGGGATGGGCTGAGACCGTCCATGGGTTTATGAGCGCCGGAGGTAACATTGACGGCTAAGAAAAACTAAAACAGAGGCGAAGAAAAATTTTATCCCATTTTTACACTTCATATGTAGTTGTAGTTACCGTCATACAAAGACCCCTAATGGAAACTTGGTCCCTACATACTACTACCAGACTAGGCCAAATTTCTGTTATGCAGGCTGTATGAGAGTTGAGAAAAAGGGATAAGGAAAATAGCAGAAAATTAAACCGGTTGGGGGGTTCCTTTACCGAGTGGGATCAATATTCCAAATGTCACAACAGCATAGAACTGTCCTAGTTGTGAAAGTCAATAAGTAACTACCTAAAGCTACGTATATACTTACGGACTAGAGACCAGAGGAGAATTCATCCCCTAGGATTTCTGTTCAATGCGTTTTTATTTATTCTAGTGACACAGGGTGTCAGTCTAATTAGGCGCCTCGCTTGTCTGATGTTTCTATATCAATCTCGATGACATGTTTCAAACACCATGAAAAGAAAATTTTTTCTTCTTTTGTCTCTCTGACTCTTCAGCCTCGACTGGGTTCGGTGGCGAAAAAAGGGAAAAAAAAATTTCAGATCCATCCAAGTTCCATTTCTGCATATGTGTAGGTAACTAATAGAGATCCTTTTTTCTTAATTCTCGCTCCTAATCAACTACGGATATGATGATAGCATGCGGCAAAGACTCGATTCTATTGGTTGACTTGTATACACGCTTTCGAAATTTCGCAATCCCCCCTTCTGGGCTCTTCGTCTGCCCCTCCACCCTTTGGGAAGACACAACCAAAATTGCGTATAAGTGCCTAACTAACAATCTTCGCTAGGATGACGTCGGCAGGATAAGGCTTGTACAAGTTCCACTATGAGACAACTCTTTTCTATGCACTAACAATTAATCTGTCTTTGCGTCTTTCCGTTTCATCTCGGCTGAGATGGAGAACATGCCATAGCAGCATAGGAACGTGCAGTCACGGACGATGCCCACATCATAGTTAGGTTGGAGTATGTATTTTATGTAGCTAGGGGGTGTGTATGAAAGGGAGGAATAAAAAGAAGTGTATGTACAATGTAGGGTGAATAGTAGAAGTTTCGACAACCAGTACCGAGATTTCCCAGGATAAGCCCCCACCACCTATGAAATATCTAAGCATAGGCTTTAGGAGTCATTATCATGCGTATTATATATATCATATATACCTTAGGTACCTATTTCGAAGAACAGCTGGCGGCATGGGAAAGCGGGAAACGACAGGATAGGAAATGGGATGGGAATTGGACAGAAGGGAAAAAAAAAACCAAAGTATTTGTGGAGATGATATGTTTTACGAATTTTAAAAAAGTACTGCGTGTCTATGACTAGTCAAAGTGTAGAAAGGTAATGTAGTGTAAAATATGATTATTTATGGACCAATCCGAGATATGTTCATTATTTCATACCCAGATACATAATTCATGAGGGTGGTTTCAGCATCAAAGCCCGGTCCCTCTTTGAGGTGGGATTAGGTCGGTTGAGGCGCTGTAGGGTTGGTAAAGGCAGGTAGTTAGGTTAGAATTAAGCTGGGTCTTAGCGTTGGGAGTTCATGCAAATTTCATAAACATTATGTTCCTTGATGTGTAAGTATTTCCTTTTTTCTCTTTTTTTTCTTTTTCAGAATTCATTTTTTCTTTTTCTTTTTTCCTCTTTTGTTTATTCGTTTTTCTTATTCCCTAACTTTATACGTTGCATGCAAGTACCTAACCCAGTACTTATGTAGGCACCTAATGTAGGTATGTATCTTTGTACCATACTTAGGCTGTAAGTGCTGGAGTGTGTATGCCGGTGTATGCAGGCAGTGTAAGATATATGTAAGTAAGGGATGTGTGTGTTAGGACTTTCGGATATTTTTCATATCCAACCATGTTTCATTAAAGCGCGCTAAACCTGATACCGCGATTACCTAATCCTTCTCATACCAAAGGCTAAGAAACCAATAACAACAAAGTCCATCTTTTTGCATACCCAGTGTACATCCACCAATCCCATAACCACACAGCACAACCACAACCACCACATGTACATACACTAACACTAACCCACGAGCATAATGGAGCCAACCTAATGTGAAACCGGCTCTTATGGAAACACACCTCACATCATCGAATAAACAAACAAGAAATCCAGGACTTCGGAGATGGCCGTGCATGAAAGCCCGTCAGAGATGAGAGAGAGAAGAAAAAAGAACAAGCCGTGAAGTAAAATTTTCAGCATTTCGGGGTCCGAATCCCGTAATTGTGATACCTATCGACCTGAGTGAACCCTGAGTTGCAGTCGTGCTCCCCCCCTTCTCTTACTTGGTACCCCTTCCTCTCGTCACCCACTCTTCCCCGTATCCCGACTCTGCATTATGCGCAGTTTTCATGAGTGGACTACCCAGCGGGCCTTACCGGCACGGCACGGAACGGCATTAGAAAGGTCCTAATTCGATAACTTGCAAGGCCGGTCAGACAAAATTCATGCTGGCCGACGTGTCAGCCATGATTCCAGCCGAAACACCCTCACTAACTCATTCACATATACACACACCCGGCCAACCTCATCAAATTCCAATTCGCTCTCTACTAGTTCGGGGCGAGGGCTTGCGTGTCCACTCACGCTCCCTGTAGTGCACATGGGGAGTGACTAGCCGTCATCGTTAACGCTTCCTCCCTTAGAGATTATGTTATGCCACGTTCCAAAGGCCTTCTATTTTGCTTCGTTTGGAGCAGGGCGGTCTTAGGGTCCATTCGCCCTTGATAGTTCAGACATTTTCTTGACATGGTCAAAGTTCTTGTCTCTGCTTAGCAGCTTTGCTTCCGTATTCGCTTGTCATCTTGTCATTTTTCCCCCCATGCTAGCCGCCATTTGTGTCTTATTAATTTGGCTAAACTCACACAAATGAAGCTTTGACGATACAACAAGAAAAAAAAGGGGGGAGGGGGGCACCTCTCCCTAAGAATGGATCTAGAACTGCGCCAATTGCGGCAGGTACCGATGCTTCATCGGGATGTCTTTGCTCGCCGGTCTGAGTTACCACACGTCCGAGTTCAGTTATCTGCCGGCAAAGCACCACTATGCTAAGGGTTCATCCAGGCACCAGGGGCCTCGGAGCGTACAACCGTTCGTCCGGCGAAAATGCCGTACCACATGGCGGTCAGAGCCTCTCAGGAGAAGCCTTCAAATCGGGACTCATCAATCGGATTAAAGCCCTCAGCCCATAATCGCCTTACGTGGCCTCTCGAACGGACGTTTCGGCTATGGGAGAGTGATAGTATTCCCCGCCTCGCCTTATAGCGTGGGTGGGCTCTTGAGCAGCCTCGTCCTCAGTCGGGCGAACCAAGGGTCCATTTTCCCTGCGCACGGGCGGCTTGCTTATATTCTCGATGGATTTTTTTCATGCCAATGAGCGATTTCAGTATTCTAGAAGGTCCAAAGAAACAGGTTTTTCTTCTTCGGAGCTCCGCTAACTCCACCTGGCGTCTCTCAGCCCTGGCGACGCACGATCTAATCTCTCTCAAGAGCCGAATACCGCTACGCTACTAAATCTGAGAACGAATAGGAGAATATCCAGAATCTCCATCTTTGTTTCCTGTGTCTCATTATCATTCCACAGCTGGTGAGGCGAGACCCCCTCCCTAGGGTGACACATTTTCGTCTCGACTCTAGAACCCTGCCTGCTATTTTCTTTGCCTCGTGTCTTGTCTGTACTACTGGTGCATTCTCAAAACAAATCTGCTCTCGTCTCAATCAGGAAATGAAGGAGCCAACTCGCTCAGCCGATTTTGGATGAACCGGGTCGTACTGTTGACTCGGCGAGAAATGAGAGTGAGGATATGAAAAGTCTGGATCCTACTGTGATTCTTTCTACTAGGTATATGAAAACCCCTCCATTGAGTCAGTCCCAGTGATGGGGTACGTCTGGTCTGAATAAGTTCCCTATGCAACAAGCCTGTAATTTGACTTGATCTGCCGTAGCGGTCAAGCATATATGGGCGGGTAGGGCATATAGGCAGGCAGCTTGTATGACAGTGCCGAGGGCGATCACACTCACGTAAGCTCCTTTTCACGATCTTATAACTGTCTGCACACACGGCCTTCACAGTTACGCATATCAACATGAACATTAACCGCCTCAATGACAAAGGTCCCAACTATCCCTTCTGCGTTATGTCTTAGGTCCCTTGGTTAATGTGGGAGGAATGCAACCTGGCAGATCAATGGTTGTAGCCATTAACAACGCTTCATCCTACTGATTTATAACAGGCTCGGGGTTAGTAGGATGGTTAGGTAGGACCCCATAGGTAGAACACGACATTCCGGAGGTCCTTCCAGGCTCGTCTCAATATACGGCGTCGGCGTAGATGAAGGAATAGACACTGCTGGCCCTCGCTTCCCAGCTGCATTGACAGCAAAACCGGGTTTCTTCCAATCCCGCGGCATCTCCAAATCTAGGCCTCATTAATCGAGATGAAGTCCAGATGAACGGTCGAATCTCGGGTTCGCTTTGTTCTGCGATGTCCAACATCGATCTCTTTCTACCAAGTAAGTAGTACCCTGCTGAGGCGATATAGCATGGTACGGATGAGTGCATAGCCCTACGTCTGGAGGGGGATGGGGGATCTTCCGGGTAGCACAACATGTCCAATATTGCGACTTACACCGGTCACTGCAGTCTGGTTTGAACCAAGATATATCACCCTACCACGCCGGCATGAGACCAGAAAGGGTCCGCGCGAGAGGATCGATCTAGGCCTTTTACCCCCCCTCAAACTTAATCGATCGTTGCCTATAGTCAAGGAAGATATGAGTTGCATCCAATGAATTTTCTTTCATGCCATATCCTCGGCAAGGCACAGACTCTCATAGCTACCTGCCTACATCTGTATGTAGCTAACCTTTCTACCTACTGGAAACTTAAGACGAGGGTTCGGTAAGCTGCAACAAGTAACCATCGGGAAAGAAGCTAAAAGATTTGCTTGAAGGCTCTGCTTCCTGGTCCCTCTCACTGCGCTTTGACGTCTGCAGGCACAAAAAAGAAGGGTCTTTTCGGGGTGTCGTCAGAATCCTTCTCAGATTCTTGAAGAAAGCTAGGTTAAAGCATATTCCTTGCTCCCTTCCTACCCATATCTCGATTTCGGAGTTCTGGTTGCTTCCTGCTCTGTAGGAGGATGCAGTTCTGTGGGGGGTGGATGTGAAAGTCTGCAAGGGAGTGAAGCGCGCATCGGCCGAAGCCGAAGAGAATGAACGAACGATCATACACAACCCCCGGCACATCTATCTGTATCTACATCGTATCTCATGAAAAAGCATCTTATCTACCTTATCTGAGTGACATCTCTAGGTAGTTTTTACATATTTGCAGATCCGCTCTCTGTCTATCTTGCTCGCTCGGTCCCATTTTTGAGCGAGCGAGAAGAAACTACGCCGAGACGAATGCGACCCTAGATGCTTCTCGGGGAGACGGGGTAAGGGAACCCTTATTTTCTAGTTTATGTATGAAATCTGTCATCGTTTCTTTTTTTGGTAATTTTGAGACCCGTATTATGTACGAGATCTGGCCATTTTTTTCTCTCTTCTTTTTTTTTTTTTTTCGATTATTGTCTTACTATTACGATGAGGATCCTCAGAGAACCTTTTTTTGGTGGTCTCTTGCAAATTCTCAATCGCCATGTAGGAAAGATTACCCTAGCGTCAAGCAAGTCCTTGCTCTCTTCTTTTTCTCGTCCAGGGATAGAGAAAACGTCGGTCGTTTCGCTGTTTTAGAAATCGAATTGATCGATCGATAGCACCGAATGTCTGCACCGCCGCACGTTTTACGTTCATGTAGACGTAAATACTGTCGCAATACATGACGCGTGTGAGTGCAAGGGAGGGAGGCCGGGTCGTTCGCAGACGTAAGGTGGGATCACAAAACGAAGATGGCAACGCCGGAAAATACCAGCCAAGGGAAGAGCATCTAGCATCTCTCTACTGCTATCAATACTACATAGCTTGACGAACAAGAGACGAGTTGAAGCCTATCTCACGTCCCTTTTCTTAGGGTGGGATACAAAAAACTTATCCAAGAAAAGCAATCCCATATGACCCGCTTTATTGGTTACTCACCGGCATTGTGACTGTTTTGACATGAACTGCGAGATAGGAAGGACGTGGATATCATTCGATTTCTATCCCTTCATCGGCCGATCTATCGTTGCATTGGACGGAAGAAACACCCCTCAGAAAAATTTGGGTGTTAAATTTTTTTTCTTCTCCCACTCCCACTCGCTAAAATTTTCTCGTCCCTTTTCGTAGGGTGTAGAGGCGGAAAAAAAAAAGACTTGGACAACGAAGCAGTGCGGCCCGTCCCTGACATTTCGTCACATTCACGGGTTGATCCCGTTGACCCCCGTCCCCGGTGAACCGGGGGCCCCTAGCGCTGGAGGGATCGGCAATTAAAAAAAAGGTTATTTCGTGAACTTTGTAGAGGAGTGAGGAAGAAGTCAAGAGGATCAAAAAAAGGGGAGGGGAGGAATACGGAATGCTACGAAGTTACGCGCAAATCTATCTACCTAACCTAGCAACCTATGCTTGACAAGCCGCTACTGCTACTGCTCTCTTTACCGATGCGCCTGTCCCTTGTCGTTGCAGCGCATATACCTACATACATACCGCTAGGTGGTGTAGGTAGTGGTGTAGGCAGTGATCCTAGACCTACACTAGGTTCCAAGTTTTCCTGCTTCTTCTCTCTAACCTCGTACCATCTCGACGGGTGTTCGAACGATCAATGGAACCAGAACCGTTTCCTAGTCATCCCGAGAGTGAGCCTGTTACCTTTACCTACCACGTATGCGCACACGAGAAAAAGAGAGAGAGGTGATCATCGCCGGTATTGCATCGTTATAATTAATTGCGGGAGGATTGGGGGTGAATAACAAGGGTTAAAGTTCGGTAGAAGGTATACGACCCGTACATACCTACATACATTTACAAGTTCAGTGCATCGTTAATGTGTGTGTATTCATTTATATGGATACATGTATGTATGGACGGGTGTTATGTGGCAGATGATTTTTTATTATTATTATTTCCATCTCCCACACTACCAACCAACCCACCTTGGGTATCACCTTGGTTATTGTTGGTAGGTTAGGTAAGATAAGGTAAGGTAAGGTCAAGGTAAAGCAGGCAAAGGTAGCCGAGAAGACAAATCTTATTTTTAAGATAATAATAAAAAGGGAATGAGGATAAAAAAAAAAGAAAATAGTTAACTCGTCATGCAACTCTCAAGCTGGTTCCGAGGTGTCGCATCCAAACTTTGTAAACCCCCCCTCAGTCCTGAATATATTACAAGTTTGGGGGCGGGGGACAAGCCAAGTTCGGCGCCTACCGGTGAACTCCCACGGTTAATCAAAATAAGGTAGCCAAGGTGGTATATGTATGCAGACCGGGCAGGGTTTAAAGAGGACAAGTGAGGAAAGGGATTAAAAGACAAGAAGAAGAAGAAAATATAAAATAAATAAAATGAAATAAAATGAAAAATAAAAAGTGACTTGGTAGAAGGGAAACCAGGAAGACATGAAGGAGGCAGAAAGGGAGAAGGCAAAAAGAAACCCTGTGCATATACACCTAATTTCAGGGAAGAGTCAAGAACAACAACAAACACACGATAATAAGAATAACAACCACCGCCACTGTCACCATAGCCATCAAATACCTAGATGCAGGCATATATGTATGTAATGTTAGACACGTCTGTGTGTCATGTACGTAAGAGGGCGCGCTATGTTCTGCGAACCATTGAAATTCACATCAAGCTACACTAATGTAAACCACACACCCCCCCCTTTTTTCTCCCGTCCCTTTCCCCGTCACCCCGTCACCCCGTGAGTCTTCTTCCCGTCCCTCCTCCCTTGCCCTTGGCGGCCCCCAAATCCTCTCTTACCCCCAACCCCCCCCCTCCTCCCATACCCATCCTAGGTATCGCTTCCTCGATCCGATCTATCGTCAGTTCTGTTTGATCTGCGCCCTGCATACGCGTGTCGAAGTGGAAAAGTATTATCTCTAGTTAGCAATGGTCTCCGCCCACTACACTAAACCGAACCTTATGCGACGACGACGTGGTAATGTCGCAAAGGCTCTTTAACCACGAAACCCACCCACACACTATCTCTCTCTTATACGCACACCCATCCATCATCCACCCATCTCCATTGCCAATTTTACAGCACGAGCGGCTGCAGGCTCTCGAACCCCCGCGCGAGCGCCTCCTCGCCCCCGGCCGCCTCGAGCTCGTACTCGATGTCGGGCTGCGCCTCGCGGTAGAGCACGTTCGCCTCGCTGGCCATGCGGAAGTTGTACGCGGCCTCCTCGTCGCTGATGATGTTCTTCCTGAGGGCGCCGCCCGACGCCGCCACCGCGGCCTCGACGCGCAGCTGCACGTCGCACGACCGGTCCAGCAGCCCGAACATGAACCCGGCCTCGTCGACGGTCGCGCCCACCGTCAGCAGCCCGTGGTTCATGAGGATCACCCCCTTGCCCCGCGGCCCCAGCGCGTCCGCGATCCGCTCCCCCTCCTCCGCCCCGAACACGATCCCCCCGTACTGCGCGTACACTGCCTGCGCCTGCCCGTGGAAGCTGCACACGTCCTGGCTCAGCATGTCGAGCGGCCGCGCGAACACGCTCCACGCCCGCCCCGCCTGCGTGTGCGCGTGGCACACCGCGTGCACGTCGCCGCCCCGCCGCCGGTGCACCGCCGAGTGGATCAGGTATCCCGCCGCGTTGGCCGGCCGCGACGTGTTGCCCCCGGCTACCCGCCCCGTCGCGATGTCCAGGCAGATCATGTCGCCCGCCCGCAGCATCCCGAAGTGCCGCCCCAGCGGGTTCATCCACATCAGCCCCGGGTGCTCCGGGTCCCGCACCGAGATGTGCCCCGATTGGCCCTCCGTGAACCCGCTGCGCGCGAAGAACCGGAACGTCGCCGCCATGTGCACGAGCGTGTGTCGCCGGTGGGAGGTGTAGCTCGGGAAGGTAGGGATACCTGTGGTTTTGCGGGTGGTTAGGATGGGATAGGGGGGAGAGGGTGGGGGGTTGTCCCCCCCCTTTTGTTTTATAAAAGGGGGAAAGGGGGCAAGTTAGGTAGGTAAGTATGCAAGTGGTTTGTGCTTACCGGGCATTACTATGCCGTGGGATATGGCCTATTTCCGCGAGTTAAGAGTCAGCCCTCGTGACCTATGTTGTCCCTTTTGCTGTCAAAAGGTTACTGCTCTCCTTTCCGAAGACAAGGTAGGGCCGTTATTGGATTCCCTTATCTTAGGGAATAGGGGCACTACTGCCACACTCTCCTTTCCCCACCTTCATCTCCTCCCCCTCTTACCATGAATTGGAAGCACCTGGCACTGAACTTGGAAGCAGATCGTGTCGACTTACCTCTAGCGGTGTTGGCTCTTTCTCTTCTTTAACCGCCTCTGCACCATGTGTGGCGACAGACTCCTTCCCACCCTTCACTACCAGAGTGCTCGGCACTGTCTCGGTGATGGCTGAGGGTGCCATTGTTAGCGACTTTATTTCCTCTTTTCTTCCTTGCGTATCAAATTATGTCTGTTTTGATTGCAATGTGTTTAGTGTGAACAAGATGCTACTAAACAAACCCCGAGCATAGGTATAGATAGGTACTAGGTTTGGACCAGGTTGAGTAGCATAGTCTGGGACTAGCTTTTATTATATCTATGGTTCCAGCCCAAATGCGGAGTCCAACGTCAACGTTAACCTTACCCATGTGGATAGCTGGCTTAGCACCTAACTACACGTCTCTGCGCCCTCTGCACCCTCTAACCCCGCTCATGGATTCTCTCCTACCGGGAACCGGCCCGGGACCGGGAAGGTACCGGGTAGCAGGCGGCCAACAGTAAGTCATCCGATCATAGGTTATCGGCACCCCGATTTTCGCTTCTCAATATGGAAATTGAATGCGGTCTGTAGCTAATGGGCTTCGTCTGATTGGGCTGTAAAAGGTCCGAGCCAAAGCTTTTATCAAATTGATATTTATCGTATTGGCTCTTATCACCCGCTTATGCTTTACACTAACGTAACAAGTGCCAGTAACGTGAAATGTAAAAGAGGAGTAGAAGGATTATACCAGTTCCAGATTAGGCATATTTTGTTTCTAAGATATGTATCAGCCGGCATGACCTGCTGTTTTGATAAACAACCTTTAGGATAGGTGAGGTGGCATGAGCCTGGATGCGCACGAAATCTTTACCGTTTACATTTATCAGCAAGGGTAAATCGTGAGAATAAGTGGCAAAAAGTATCTATCACATCATATTATCAAGTTTGATACATCAGTTTACCATAACGTAATTTGCTTTGAGTTTGGGAGAACGTTGTGTTATTGAAGACTCTTTAGTTCAAATGCTGCCACATGAATCTCACCATGCCGCGGAATATTCTCCGTAATATGTGCATATTCAATCCAATATCCCAATGCCGCATCACCTTCCTTATGGATCAGTATAGAATGGGTTGTTTTGATTGAAACTGTGCGGTGTTGGCATTGTCGTCCCCAGACATGAGATGCTATCCTCTTTATGAGTGGGCAGCTCTAATAATAACAGTATTTGTGATACTATTTATCTTTTATATGTATCTCGATTATATTAAGGGGCAATTTATGGAATGCTGGTTAGCTTTCATGTATACACTAACATAATAATAACGGCCAGAGATATGGCACTACTTAATGATAATACGTAAGGCTGGAATAACTATTGTGTCCTTTATCGTAATACTCGATACTTGGTGGGGGTGAGATGTAATAGAAAGAGATCTCCAGAACTTTTATGAAAGACATAGGTGGTAGATAAGACAAAGCTTTCCTTTCAGTCAGGGCCTTAACCATATATATATTACGCTTCTTCATACTACTCGGCATATTTAGCAGTAGGCCGCGTTTATCCTATCTAGATCTCTGATTAGGCCACTTTATATCATAATTATGAACATCCCTAGGGTGTTAAAAGAAAGAATATTATCATAAAATTTTAGGGAACTAGAAACCATACGGGTGCTTAAGTGTTCACAGTATACACATCTATCTCATTGACATTAAATAAGTTCTTTTCTCTTCTTCTTAGGGACAAGCAGTTACTATATACGGGGATTAATATATTCCTTTATTTGCTTTATTGTTTTTTATCTTTAATAAAGCAGTATGAGAGTCAGGCGTTGTAGCCCGGCGTTATGTTTCAGTCACTTGCAGCCTTATATGGCTGAGCGTAATTTGTATCCCCTATCCGTAGTTCATTTATGATGGTTTACGTAAACCTTGTCCTATTTCCCTATTAAAATATAACATCTACCTACATGCTAGGCCTTTAAACCTCTTTCTTAGCATGATTGTCACGTATATATTGTTACCTAGGTAAATCTGGCAAGTTACAAGTTTTTCGGATAACATGTTCAGAAGTTAGAGGTAAAATGGGAGATGCTTACTTTGAAGAAAAAAGGGGGGCCTTGAAACTGAAACTCTTTATGTAGGGTTTGATACTATTATTTGAACAATATCACAAGAGTCTTTGGAGAGGGTCTACTCAGTTGGGATGCCTCTGCCTAGATATCTGCCGTAGGATCTCTTTTTTAATATTGGAAAGTACAACATAGACAAAAGCAGCAACTCGCCGTTGACTATATATTACGCTCTGGACTTCATCTGGATGCTTTATGGCTTTGAGACCATTTGTGTGAATAACAAGGACTCGTTTATGATGATATGGTTAGTGATGCCTAGGTATAGGAATGCGAATACTCACTCCTTTGCTCATATTCCCGGGGTCTTTCTGCTCCTACTGTCCCAACATCTAGAAGACTATAACTGGTTACACGATATTATAAGCGGACCCACGGTCATGTACTATCGTCAACATGTTGCGGCAATAGCGGCTGTGCAGGTTGACCTAATCGTCGGGTCGACAGGGCATGCCCCCTCTGACACCTGATTTGATTCCTCTTATATGCGTGGACCGAAAAACTCTTTCTTGTTTCATTTACTTCCTCGGCCATCCTCTCTACCAGGTTTACTTCCTCAAGCAAAATCCCTTCCACAGCATATACCTGGAGTACTAGTTGAAGGTTCACATTATATCTGAGCCATCACCGCTGCAACACAACCTCTTATTTCTGCACCTTACCTTCTAGTTAAGGGTTTCTCCCTCTTCCAATAAAAGCCAGGCCTCTATCACCGCTTGCCTATGCCATGGATAATGAGGCAGGCCATAGGGAAGATCCTCCCGTCTTCCCCGCCCCACATGAGGTGGTTGTGACTGGTTATGGAGCTTGGACCGGCTACGGACCTACAGAATTACGACCAGGTAATGTCAACTCCAGGGAAGAGACATACGGGCGAGAGCTAATCATATAATTTATACCAGACTCTACAGGGAGATTTCCTGACGGAAGGACGATGGACGTAAATAAGCTGAGCGAAGAAATGATGAAGCAAAATATTGGACATGTCCCGTCGGACATTCATAGGCTCACCCATACTGTTATGGTTTCTCAAGGCAACACCCAAGGAATTGGGTACTCGTATGCACCACATGCCGACAGGTCGCTTGATCAAAAGCGTTGGAATAGTAAATTCCAAGATGCACGCAGCTACAAACAACCAAGAGTTGGCTATGGTGAGCCTTATCATAATGGTTATTCCGGTTATCAAACACAGCATCAGCCGATCAGTTTTGGCCAAAATAACCCTAGCAATCAGTTTGTTTTTTCAACACATACTGGCAGTGGCAGGTCTTATCAGCTAGACTGGAATCTGTTCCAGCCTGTTGACCAGAACCGGGGAACTTCCTCACACCAATACCCCTCTCAGTGCGGAACAGACTACTGCCATCAGACACTATCTCAACATGGTGACTATGCTTCAGAAGTTTTCGATCTACCGAAGACACCGAAGCAGGAATCTCGGGCACTAGATGCACTACCGCAGCCTACCACCCAAGCACAAGCAGCCCCTCCCCATAGCCTTCCTGAGCGTGGTAACGCTGGCCATGGCAACCAGTCCGTCCCCTCTCTCTGGTCGTCTACCGCCAACCCTCCTTCGAACGAGTCCTCCCACCTCGAAGGCAAACAGAGCCCAGTGGAAATTCAATCGCCACGCCCCGTTCGGTCACACAATACCGTTAATCGCTGGATCTCGGCCACTACTCCGTCTCTCACGCGAGACCAGCTTGATCCCATCTTCCTAACACTTAACGCTCCCTTTGCCCTCGACGGGAATCCAGAAGCAACACTGAGTGAAGAGGAAGTCAGAAGAAATTGGCCGGCTTACCTTGAATTTCTTCATAAAGCAGATCAAATCCTCGGAAAGGAAAACCGGGCTGAGGAAACCGGAAAGATGGAGGAGAGCATAGCCAGCACTACTTCTAATGAGGATACACCTCGGGCGCCGGCTGGGAATAGGCCATAGTGCCTGTGGCGGGATAGAGAGACGTGGAGAGAGAGAGAGAGAGACATTAAAACAGGCGTTTCGTTGATTCTATTCTATTTTTTTTTCTTTCTTCCGCAGGTGCATGAGTAGTACAATTGTATAAAATCACTGTATAAAAATCCTGAAATCTTTGGTGTTGAGGTAAATCGAAGCGTGGTAACTTTGTATGAAGCTCCAGCCGGTAATATCCATAAGTACCTAGATACCTACCATGTACCTATGTAGTTGTAATGGCAATGACGTTGGCTTAGAGTGGCATTACACAGGTCACATAAGTCAGGGTATTGCTTATGTACATAAGTACATACTTATTGACTGGACTCAGCAGGGTCTTGAGGACCTCAGGCTCACAAACCCTCTAAGTACTTAGGTACACAATGTTAGGTACCTTATCTGATAGTAATCTGAACTTTGAAGCCCCGGGTTCAGTGGGTACCGCATCGGTAAAACCATTTCTCCAATTATCTATGGGGGCATTGAACTTTAGAGGTCGGGGGGTTACTAATAAAGTTCTTAGTGGGCCAGATAGGAGCTATCCAAAAACTTCTAGGCGGGAAACACTTGCAAGAACTTTTGTGAGCTCGAGTCGAGTACACACATTTGAAAGCTTCTAGCCAACACCGCTTCCTCAACCATCTCCCCCCATTTCCCCCTTTTTTTCAAGATTTGAGATCCGTTTGTTTTTTTCAGTCCTGTTGTTATTATTTTTTAATATCGGACTCAGAAGGCTGGTACTGTTTAAAAGTCAAAAGTCTGTCTTAAGAGCCTTTCTTCAAGATGCAGGCCCCGGTCTTGGTTATGAGTACGTGCCCCGCCATGAAGCTTCGAGCCCAAAGCACACGAATTAGTGACCACGAGCTGACCACCCGTCCACCCAACTTCTAGACACCCAGAGTGGTGAGAGGCAGACAGGTAGAAAAGCCCAGCTATCCAATATTGCTGCCGCCAAAACGTATGAATTCCGAACCTCGCTGTCGCACCCCCCCTGCTGCCCCTCCTTGCTAATACCCCCCTGCCTGTAGTGTTGCCGATATTATTCGATCATGTCTCGGCCCCAAGGCTATGCTGAAGATGTTGCTGGATCCCATGGGTGGTATTGTGCTTACCAACGACGGACATGCTATCCTACGAGAGATTGAGGTGTCACATCCCGCCGCCAAGAGCATGATAGAGCTGAGCAGAACACAAGACGAGGAGGTGGGCGATGGAACAACCACCGTTATCATCCTAGGTGGGTTGGATTACAATATATGAAATGAAGATATAGGACTGACAGACCTAAAATAGGTGGTGAGATCCTAGCGCAGGCTCTCCCCCAGCTCGAGCGAAACATCCACCCCGTCGTTATTATCTCTGCCTTCAAACGAGCGCTCAAGGACGCGCTCGAGATCATCGACGAGATCTCCCTTCCCATAGACATTAACGACGATAAGGCCATGCACAGCCTGATATCCTCTTCTATCGGCACCAAATTCGTCTCGAGATGGTCTGACCTGATGTGTAGCCTAGCCCTTAACGCTGTGCGGACGGTTACATGGGAGGCTGGAAACGGCAAGACAGAGGTAGATATCAAGCGGTACGCTCGCATAGAGAAGGTTCCCGGTGGCGAGATCGAGGACAGCAAGGTCCTGGACGGAGTTATGCTCAACAAGGACATCACCCACCCCAAGATGCGCAGAAAAATCGAGAACCCGAGAATCATTCTTCTAGATTGCCCTCTGGAGTACAAGAAGGGTGAATCGCAAACGAATATCGAGATTACCAAAGAGGACGACTGGAACCGTATTCTGCAAATCGAGGAGGAGCAGGTGAAGGCCATGTGCGAGTCGATCTTGGCATTCAAGCCCGACCTGGTGATTACCGAGAAGGGTGTCTCCGACCTGGCACAGCACTATTTCGTGAAGGCTAATGTCACTGCCCTGCGAAGAGTGCGAAAAACGGACAACAACAGAATAGCCCGTGCAACCGGCGCCACCATCGTGAACCGGGTGGATGACCTCCAGGAATCTGATATTGGTACCCACTGTGGCCTCTTCGAGATCGAGAAGATCGGTGACGAATACTTCACCTTCCTGACTAAGTGCACGTCTCCCAAGGCCTGTACCATCCTCCTCCGCGGACCCTCGAAGGACATTCTAAACGAGATTGAGCGAAACCTCCACGATGCCATGGGAGTAGCTCGAAACGTCATGTTCCACCCACGACTTTCCCCCGGCGGTGGAGCTACGGAGATGGCTGTGGCCGTGAGACTAGGACAGCTAGCAAGGAACATTGAGGGCGTCCAGCAATGGCCCTACAAGGCGGTCGCCGAAGCACTTGAGGTCATTCCCAGAACCCTGGTCCAAAACGCAGGTGCCAGCCCTGTAAGAGTTCTGACTGAGCTCCGTGCCAAGCAATCGGAGGGCAAGAGCTCGTGGGGAATCAACGGAGAGACGGGTACCATCGTTGACATGCAGGACTACGGTATCTGGGAGCCTGAAGCCATCAAGCTACAGAGTATCAAGACTGCAATCGAGGTAAGTTTTCAACTAGCACACTCCACTCCCCTTATTATCTATTTTTTTTTCGTCTGCTACACTTATACTAATTCTTGCATCAGGCCGCTTGTCTCCTTCTAAGAGTTGATGACATCTGCAGCGCCAAGACAGCGCAGCAGGTAGGTGCTCCGGGAATGGGCGGAGGTGATGACTAGATAGGTCAAAATCGCCAGGAAGATTCACGGCAGCATAAGTAGAGGACATACCCCATGTACCAACGGCTCGTCTAGAAAGAAAAAAAAATTCTGACGAGATAGAGAGTAATTAGACGGCTCTTGCTGCCATTCAGATGTAGTTCTGTCTAGGTGGTATCCTGTTTATACAAATGCCAATATGTCCCTGGGCGTGATAGTGAATACGTGATTCCTTCTCTTGTGACCCTGCTTTTTTTGTTTTTAATATCTAATGACCCGCCTCGTACACGACCGCTCAGATGGACAGATGATGATAGTGTCTCGAAATCTCAGTCGATCTATCCTTCCCCCTTTCTCAATCCTCCTCGATTACAATACCCTTAGGTTCTTCGACCGGCTTGTCGTTCGTATCCTGGCCCGGTTCGCCCTTCCCATTGGGAGTTTCCTGGTTGTTATCTTCATCGTCGTCGTCCTTCTTCTTTAGGTCTATTCTCGCTTTGATGCCGCCTTTCGTCGGCGTCCCATTACCGCCATTTCCACTCTTATTATTATCATTATCACCACCATTCGCCACGCTCTTCACGCCATCCTTACTACCATTTCCCGTGACCTTGGCCCGCTCCTTAGCCTTCTTCTTCTTGTCGCGCTTCTCGCGGTTGCGCCGGGTGCGCTCGTCGTCGCGTCGCTCGCGCTCGGTGCGGCCTTGCTCGAACGCGGCGTCGGCCCGCTCCCGCGTCACCTCCTCGTCCATGGTCCGCAGCCGCTCGTACTCCCGCCGCCGGCTCGCCTTGTACACGTGGAACTCGCCCGAACCGGCGCCCGCGCTGGACCCTTGCACGTTGGTCACGATCTCCGGGGGCGCGCGGGCGTGCGCGCGCCGGTTGGTAGAAGAGGGGTCGGGGATGCGGATCGGCTGGTCGGGCTTCGCGAAGAGGGTTTGCAGCGTGGAAGCTTGCAGCGAGGTCGGCGAGAGGGCGCGCTTCTTGGTGGGCCGCTTCGAGCGCGGGTCCGCGGAGGTGGGGATGCTTTCGGGGCCTTCGCCGGACATGGTGGTGGGTTGGGGTTGGGGTTGGCTTGAGAGGGAGAAGGGTGATTGCTGGTGTTGGGATGGGATGTGACCAAGAAGGACGATGGATGCCGGGGCGTGTACAAGTGCTGTGGCGAGCTAGATGGCCACGTGCGATGATACGTGCGAAACCCCGGACTGGGCTACCTGACAAATCGAAAATAGATCTTGAAAGGAATCGCGAAGTGATCAAAAAAGGCTTAGATGGAGATTATGGAGAGAAAAAAAAATGTGGCGCGCGGCTCTGGTAGTGTAAAGGTAGTTAATGATGGCTGGCTGAAAGACGTAAGGCTGGCAAAGTGCAAAATCAGATCACACTGACAAGAAGAGGATGACTTTACGAACAAGAAAGAAAAAAAAAAGACCTCGTGGCTGATTGGTTCATTCAAAGTTTTAAATATGACTATTCGGCACGAGGTCGCCAGATTTATCATGCAAGCTCTGGATTGGATAAGATGGATGGGGATGGGGGGGACGTGATGAGAATACGACATCGAGTATATTATCTAAAGGTAGAATTTAGACGAGGTAGACGCCCCCCAGACAAAAAATTAATCGCCCCTAAACGCCACCAGACAGTCAACTGCATAGGCTAGACCACCTAAGTTAACGCCTAGAGCCGAAGTCGGGCAGAGGGATAGCCACGGCGGCCAGTACGGCAGCCAATGAAATGCGCTCATTTGGAATCGAACAGGGATTCGAACGAGGATTCTTAGCGCACCTGAAGAGACGCCAAGAAGTAACCGTGTAACGGGTCCAAGGGTTTTTAGCTTGAAACATCCCACCTTGGGACTAAACCTTTTAATAAACCTTTTAACTGAGCATTGCGTCGCTTCTCGACCTCTCATCAACTTACACAGCCTTTTCCTGATCTTCCACTCCTATGATCCTCGTCTAGCCTTGTCTCGTCTTGTTTTACTTAACACCAGACCTATAATTAATTATAAAAAAAGGAATAAAAAAAGAAACACATGTCCATGCCAGTTGTTCAAGCTGTCTGACGTTGTTCGATCGACCGACCTATCTTATCCTCCTATTTTATCACTTACCTTTTACCTATCCTCCCAATTACGGCCTGACCATAGCATAACCCATTACTTCTCTCTGCCTACAAGCTGAGATTTCCCTGGTCATTGACTCACTGGATTATAAATATCAACTATCTATATCCTACCCCCCTTCCCCCCCTCCCCCTCTGCTCTCTCCCCTTCGAATTCTCTCTTTTCCCAACACAATCGTTTCTTGTCAAATAGAATATTACCTTCGATTTGTTTTTAAAAAGAACAGAACAAGAAAAAAGAAGATTATATACCAAATTTTGTTTCAAGATATATACATTTTCTGTACCGACTTTGAAAATCCCACTCAACCGTGACATTCTCTTCTTTCCCTCCTCTCCTCACCCCCTCTCGAATTACAACTGCAACCATGGGACGCCCTAGACTCATAATTCTCATCCGACATGCCCAGTCTGAGGGTAACAGTACGTCTGCATACAAATTCAAGTTTCATACAGCTACTAGTAGTAGTAAAAAGAAGCAGCTAACCCGGGGGCGTAGAAAACCGCGAGATCCACCAGACCATCCCAGACCACAGAGTCAAGTTAACGCAAGATGGTTGGGCGCAGGCACGCGACGCCGGCCTCCGACTGCGTGCTCTGCTGCGACCCGACGACACCTTGCAGTTCTACACCTCCCCCTACCGACGCACGCGAGAGACCACTGAGGGCATACTAGAAACCCTGACCTCGGACGACCCCTCCCCCTCCCCTTTCAAAAGAGCCAATATGAAGGTCTACGAGGAGCCCCGCTTGCGGGAACAGGACTTCGGCAACTTCCAGCCTTGCAGCGCCGAGATGGAACGCATGTGGCAAGAACGTGCTGACTATGGCCATTTCTTCTATCGCATCCCCAACGGCGAGAGTGCTGCCGATGCCTACGACCGTGTCTCGGGTTTCAACGAGAGCCTGTGGCGCCAGTTTGGAGAGGACGACTTTGCTAGCGTATGCGTTTTAGGTGCGTTGATCTTGTTGATCTTTTTTTTTCTTTTCGTTCCGCTGCTCACAAATTACTCAAAAACTTATAGTCACCCACGGTCTCATGTCTCGAGTCTTCCTCATGAAGTGGTACCACTTTTCCGTCGAGTACTTCGAGGACCTTCGAAACGTTAACCACTGCGAATTTCTCATTATGAGGAAGAAGGAAGATAGCGGCAAGTACATTCTCGAGAACAAACTGCGGACATGGTCTGAGCTCCGCCGTGAGAGAGCCGCCATCAAGGCGAAAGAGGATAAGGAGCTTGCAGAGTCTGGTAAAACTAGGGACACCACGAAACTCGAGAGACAAGAATCCATCCCCACTGCTCCGCGCAAATGGGGTGGCTGCCCCGAAGGCTGCACCCATGGCAAGAACTTCAAGATACGACGCGACTTAGCCGAGCTTCGCCAGCACGATGAGAATCATGCCAAAGACGGGCTCCCCCACGCCATTCCCCATACTAACGGTACGACTATCGCTAGTCGTAGGCCACTGATCAAGAGGCAGCTCAATAACTCGGATGACGACTCAGACGACCCTCGAGGCAGGGTCACACCTCACATTGATGTGACAAAGGCTCGCGAAGAGGTAGTTTCTTCACCAGACGGTACACCATCGTTTATAACTATTGAGGATAGGCTCCGAAATACAATCAAAACCCCTCAAAAGTCTTCGTTTCTCCACGTTGGCCGCGACTTTGGCGGAACCTACTCAGGTCACGCCTCCGTCGAGGCTAGCGAGGAGGACATATCCGAGAGCGATGCCCGCGAACGACTTGCCAGTAGAGCTGCGCGCGTTAAGGTCGGCGACAAGCATGGCGAGAAGCATGGCGGAGTCGCCCTGAACGGAAAGGATGCCATGAAGCACTTGACCCGCATACACGCCAATAGGCTTGGCGATGCGCCGTCCCACTCCGACCAGGCATCCGAAGATGGAGGTGATGAGGCAGAGGATCTAGATAAGGCAGAAAAGCTGGACAAGAGCATCCGGGGAAGCGTCTATTGAAGTTAGAAAAGAGGAAAAAGACGAGGAAAAGCAATGCTTTTAGAGGCGTTCTACATCATTTTTTTTCTTTCATTCAGTTCGGTTCGGTTCGGTTGGATTTTCGCGTCTTGGTGTGCGTTACGTTCCCAGACTGTCTCGCGTTTCTAGATGGCGGCAGGAGATACCCTTATGGAACGAAGTATGGCGATCGTGATGAATTTGCGTGTTTTGCAAATACGAGGATAGGGGGCCCATCGATTTCAACGTGATAGTTTACTTGGAAGCGGCAACGGCAGCAACAGCAGCGCCAGAGAACATGGCTTTGGGTGCTGTGCGATGCGTATACAATATTTTCGAGTTTCGAGAAAGGGATACAAAACAGGTACTGGCGGGCTGAGAATATATAGCAGTGGGCGGAGCGAATATAAAAATACAATAACATACGAACTATTGTACCCGTAGTCTTTGGTATTTAGAATGAACACTCAGACGTATGTGATCTAAAAGGTTATATTTCCTGCATCTCACCATCACATGAGGGCTTCCTTTTCGTAACTGAAGTATCACGAACATGCTTTTTCTAGTTATCATCAACTAGATAGATATACATAATACTAAAAATGAAATCCGAAGTCCTCAGAAATTGATGAATTTGCTACGGTCTTTGATCAAAGTCCTATTTCTATGTACAATGTGAACACAGCCTGAAACCGCATACGCCATCATGTATCTCTCATATCATACTTATATGAAAATGAACAAAGACTCCTATATTAAAACGTTGTGTGTGCTTTCAGACTCAGCGTCGCTGACCCAAGATGCAACTTACCTAGGTAGACCACCGATTACGTAATACCATCGGTGATTTTGCTTACCTAATAAAAGGGGAAAAGGAGAACTTCCTTCCAACTACAGTAATGGGAGACCAGATATGATTTTATATATACAGGTTTTTCTTTGATACCTACGTAGTAGAATATAAACATATATCTACATTAAGCAGCCACTAGCAATTTCTAGCATTATATCTTGTTTCAATCCGTTTTTGTGTTGCTTGTGTGTCTCATCGAGTGTTTTATGTAGTCTGGCGTTTTCATGAAAAGAGAGAGGAAAATACCAAAGAAGACTTCATTATCCCGATATTATCTTTCTTTAGATTGTTCTAGTGCTGTCTCTGGGGAAGGATCTAGACAATTTGGTCTCCTTCACTACTCCGGTACTGTGTTCAAAGAACTATCAAGCTACGATAATAGATCTAGAATAATCTACTGTGATTAAAGAAAGGCAAGGAAAGAGCTGGGATGGTGTGTAATTGCCCCGAACAGTCAAGACACTTGAAAACTTAAGCAGTTGCTCCCATAGCTCGCAATGACCCCTAATTGTTCCCTATTACTACGCACAACAATAAGTGACATATTTCCAGGTACGTACCTATCAGTACAAAGGTACTATAGGTACGCGTGTACAAAACACTTCGTTTGCTTATGAATGTAGTTTGGTAGGAAATGATATGGCAGTTGCAGACGCAGCTGGGTTAGGTACTTATTATAAAGAAAAAGTACCTATGAAGGAAAGGTATTCTTGTGAAAGACCACCAATATACTTACAATACTGGGTTTAATGATAGAATTGTGTACTATACCAGACTTGATTTTATATATAAAGCCTACTAATAAAAAGTTCTCTTGGGGTTTAAACCAGATGTTTTATAATACGTTTTTCTACGCAAGGTGAAGTATCTTGGGTCTTTATTCCGATGAGCGAGAAAAGATCTAGTTGAGCCTTCATAGCCTCCTAAATGCCTTTAAGGAGAATCTTTAGCACTTATTGTATATACAATCCATTGACTTCTAAGGCTGTCTAATAGGTACCTACATACATAGGTACATACATAGGTACATAGTTCTTTTCAAAATGAGGTACCCCTCTTAGGGGGGGAGTACGTACCCCTTTGTTGCCCCCCAACAGAAGCTATACACAGAATTGGAAGGAACCAACCTGCCAGTGACACACTTGCCAGCTGCTCCCTAAGGAAGGAAGCAAGCATCAACAATAGAACAAAGGAAACAACAATAGGAAACAACAATAGAACAATAGGATCTTTTATTTCACCGCTTTTGAGGTTTCTGCCCTGCAGGTACTTTTTCTACCCCTCCACTTCTACTCTCCCTCCATCTCTCTCTTTCCCCCCTCTCCCTCACAACAACAGCAACAACCAGAGAACGCACATTTCGCAGAACTTCAATTACCAGAATTTTCTTACGAACTACGTTCACTACTTGTTGTTTTCTTGCACATATATACGCATACGCATACGCACACGCATACACATACACATACAGAATACGTTTCGTACATACGTACAAGAATACCTTGCCCATACACATTCGTACCATTCATTCATTCATTCTCTCTTTCTATCCTCTCTTGTTGATTCCATCCATACCCTCTCTCGTTGATTCCATCCAATTCTCTCACATTGATTCTATTCACTTCGTCATTGGATCTATTCGACTCCTCTCTCATTGATTCTATTCAATTCGTCATTGGATCTATTCGACTCCTCTCTCATTGATTCTATTCAACCACCTCTTGTTGATTCTATTCAGATTCTTTCGTTGGTTCGATCCAGATCCTCTATCATTGGACATATTCCATCCCTCTGTCACTGATTCTATTCACCACACTTGTTGATTCCATTCAGCTTCTCTCATTGATTCGATTCAACTCATATCTCGTTGACCCCATCCAAATCCTCTATCATTGGATCTATTCAACCTCTGTCTCTACCTATCTCTCTCGCGTCGATCACATTCAACCGATCTCTCGTTGATTCTATTCAGATCATACCCTATTGATACTATTCAACCTTTCTCTCGTTGATTCCACCCAGATCATCTCTCATTGATTCTATTCGATTCGTCATTGGATCTATTCAATTCCTCTCGCGTGGATTCTATTCAATTCATATCTCGTTGATTCCATCCATACCCTTACATTGATTCTATTCAATTCTTCTACCATTGGATCTGTTCAACTTTCCCCTCTACCTATATCGCGTGGATTCTATTCAACTGATCTCACGTGGGTTCTATTCAACCTATCTCTCGTTGACTCTATTCAATCAATCTCTCGTCGATTCTATTCGGCTCACATACTGTGGACTCTATTCAACCCATATCTCATCGATTCCATCCAGATCCTCTCTCACTGACTTTATTCAATTCCTCTGTCATTGGATCTAGTCAACTCCTCTCTCTCTACCTAGATCGCGTGGATTCTACTCAACCGATCTCTCGTTGACTCTATTCAACCCACCTCTTGTTGATTCTATTCAACCCACCTCTTGTTGATTCTATTCAACTTCTCTCTCTACCTATTTCCGTATCGCGCGTCGATTCTATTCAACCAACTTCTCGTTGATTTCATCCAGATCCTCATTGATTCTATTCAATTCCTCTATCATCGGATCTATTCAACTTGTCTCTCTACCTACCTCTCTCGCGTCGAGTCTATTCAATTGACCCCGATCTCGAGTCGATTCTATTCAACTGATCTCATCTCGTTGATTCTATTCATATACTTTACTAGCACTGCCCCTCCACCGCTATCCTATCCTACCTTTCGTCTCATATCTCTCAACTTCTATTCCATATTGTCACCTTGTCTATCCGACTATACCACCATACACACTCTTTGTTAACATGGCCGATAAGTATGAGATTCAGATGGTCGATCCCATGTGGGACTCGCTGAAGGATGCCGAAGGCAACCTGAAGCGTGGTTACTTTGATATTGAGGAAGACGAGAAAGACCAGAAAAACAAGAAAAACAACCCTGATACTGAGGAAGAGGATAAGAAAGACGAGGAAGACAACGGACCTGGTTCAGAAGAGCCTTCACCCAAGCGCCCCCGTCGCCTGACACCTTTCCGTAAATACTACCCCACCATCGTCGTGAAGACCGGTCGCACTACACCTACCATCATTCCCAAGAAGAAGTCGTCGCGTCCAGGATCGACTGCTCGTAAGTAAATGATTCTATTTCCCTCTCTTTTTTATTTATTTATTCGTTGATCTCCCCCCCCCCCCCCCCTTCTTGTTTCCATTTCACACACACATTTTGCTTCTTTCTGCCTACATTTTCTTTGAAGTATCTGTTTTATTTTCAATTTTCAATACTTTTTTTTTGGAGGGGGGGCAAGTTCTTCTTGGTACTATCAATGTCCAGACTTAGACTTGCCTCTGGCTTGGATCATCAACACTGAGTGTGGTCACATGCTTCCTTATCGGATATTATTAAGACATAATGGATTGCTAACTATATACCCAAGGCCCATTTTTGCTCCTTTCTCGACCAGCTGCTCCCTCAGATCGACTCGGGGTTAGCAATTCGTATGCTACCCATGATCAGAGCATGATCCTCGCAGCGGATGCCTTGGCCGACCATAATCGCAAGTATGGGAATATCGCCATGCCAGACCAGGCCGCTCTAAGGTCCTGGCTGGAAGAGAACAAGCGCGAATTTGCGAGAGCCCGTCTTAACCGACGGGCTGCCAAGCAGCGAGTTCAACGTCTGCAGGTCGCCCCCCGGCCTGCTAACGCCGACAACGTTCCGGTCCCTGTCGCGGTACACCCGGCAGCCAGACCGGACTCCCCTCGTCAGCCGATCGCCCAGCCGTTCCACGCTGGTATCGGTGAGTAATTTTGAAAGCCATTTATCCTCCTTTTGACTCATCTCGGGAGCGAAACTTGCCTATGAATAAGGCGTATGGAGTTTCACTGCCGAGGCATGAGATTATGAGCAAAACTATTATTAAATATGGCAATTACTGACTCTTGATGTTTTAGTCCGACGGGCGCGCATGTATTGCCGCCAGGTTGTTGAGGGTCTTGCTGCTCGTCTCAATTCCCTCGGTCGCCAAATCTACACCCCTGTGGGTGTAGAGGAGGATCGTCTCCTCGACCAAGCCCAGCAGGGTGAGGTGCCAGAGGAGGCCGTCGAGGGGGATGAGATAGAGCAGCAGCTGGCACAGATCTTTGTGGAATCTGCTGCTGGTCCGGCCCCCAACTTCGCCACTAGCCGCTTCCTCAGGGAGCTGGATACGGACAGTGAGTCCGAGGACGACGAGGAGTTGTGGGTCCTTGATCCTGATTCTCCTGGTCGTTCCTGTGCCGAGTCTGGGTCGGGGTCTGGACGAGAGTTGGTCAGCAAGACTCTGGAGGAATACCAGAGTCGTCTAGCTGCCCTGTGCACGTCCGATAAGTCTTCGGTCGTTGCTAGTGGTTCCCCCGTGGCTGAGGTGAACAACCAGCAACGCTCGGGGACTTACGGACTGCCAGCGGACTTCTACGATAGCACTAGCGACAGTAGTGGTTCCGACTCGGACTCCGGTCCCGAAGCCCCTTCCCAGCCCATGGCTGCTTCGGTGTCCCGACCGAGAAACCCCGTTGGCCGGACCTTGTCTACGGGCACCCGACGACGTGGTGGCCACGGTTATCGTCCCCAGTGTCAGACGCCACCGCAGAGACGGCCGGTGCAACTGCAGGGCGATAACCAAAGCTTGCGCCAGCCTACGGGGCAGAGCCAGCAACGTCAGACACTCCCGCAGAGACGGGCTGTGCAGCCGCTGGTGAACCCCCCGAAGCCGGCGCAGGTTTCGGTCCAACCGAATCGGGAGCTGCAGCAGCAGGTCCAACAGGTGAACCGGGAAGTATCGCCGGCTCGCCAGGCACAAGTGGCGGCACAGGATCCCTCGGCCCCTCCTGCTCGCCAGCCTCCGGTGTTAAAGACACCGGAGAAGCAGATCCTAAAGGAGCTGTACCCGCCGAGAGAGTCAGGCCGGCGCCGAGTGATAGCTCAGCTCGTTCGAGAGGAGCAGGAAACTCGGCGTCGGGCTGAGGAAGAAAAGCAGCAGCGGCAAGAGCGGAAGCTCAGGCGCCAGCAGCAGAGAGAGCGTGAGTAATTTTTTAGAGTCGTTTATTCCCCTTCTTGGTCTGTCTCGGCCCAGCCCGGGAGTCAAAACTTCCTATCATAGTTGAGCGTACGAGTTTGTAGGAGTTTTGACTCCTGAAACAATGGTCTCAAGAGTACATAAATTACCCAATATGGCAATTGCTGACTCCCATTTCCCCAGTGCTGAGAGAGTTGCAGAGGAGGGAGGAGGAGGCGGCGATCGAGGCCGCTCTCGAACGGCAGGAGACTGCCGAGTTGGACGAGGAAGATCGCGTCCGACGCATACGGCTGCTGCGGCTCCAGGAGCAGGTGAGTGATATTGATTCATTATTTTCCCTTCTGGATTGTCTTGGTTCGGCCCGGAAGTCAAAATTTCCTATCATAGCTAAGCGTCTCAACTCGTGAGAATTTTATCTCCCGAGACGCGGTCTGAAGAGTAAAAGTTTACCTATTATGGCAAATACTAACTTTCATTATTACAGCAGCGCGAGAGCCATCTGGCTGGCCACCTAGAGCGCTCCCGCGCGCAGTTGCGCCGGGACGTGGCCGAGATCACCCCAGAGCGCCGAAAGGACGTGCCATCACCGATATAGAAGGTATATTTTGATGACGAATCAGGCTTTTGTCTACTTTTGTCTACAAAAGCCTGATTCCTCATCAAGATTTACCTTCTATATCGGTGATGGCTCTGGGGGGGTCTCCTCGCTAGTAGAGAGACACGTCGCTTGTTGGACAAGAACATCACTTTCCTTTTTCCTCGGGGGGCGAGGAATCAGGAAGTGCTGTTCTTGTTCACATGCATGTAGGATAAGGGTCCAGACCCGGGAAAGGGGGGAAGGGGGGAAAAGGGGGGAGAGAAAAGGGAGCATGGATTTGCGCGGTGTGGGGTTATTCCCCTACTCTACAATGGTGGTGGCCAATAAGAGCTACAATAATAATGATGATAATGGGAACCTGTCACACACACAACTTTGCTAGAATGCGGATGATTGATAAACAGACAGTTGCGTAGACCCTTGTAGCCTTATGCCAAGGTGTTACCTTTCTATCCCTCCCCATCTATTGAAGACGACACATACCATGGTATTTCTTTTCGTTTCTTTTTTTCGTTTTACCAAACACACCTCTAATTGGAGTGTATAAGGGGAGGATCTCCTAAGCGAGAAACAATGGACAAAAAGAAGATCATTCAGAAGAAAAGGAGAAGAGTAAAAAAAAAAAAAAAGACTATATGCCCATGCTCGAATCCTATAGCAACGCTCTGATATGCGAGGCCTTTACCGAGAGAGAAAAAAATATAACGTAAAAATAAGAAAAAAAGCCTGTCCTAAAACTCCAGATTTCCTTGCCAGCACTTCATGGGCATGAGTCAATGAAGCAAAGAGAGCACACCAGCTAGCCATTTCGTTCGTACCGTCTTTCCTCGCCCTTAACCGTCCCTCCTAACTTTGACAACTGAACTACTACTACTGGCTTGGTAAGCGGGAAAATGACCGTCGAACGGCGCCTCGACAACATTTGTACAGTCGGACACACACACACACACACACACTCTCTCTCTCTCTCTCTCTCTCTCTTTCTTTCTTTCTCTATAAAGAGCTCGCAAGCAAGATCTCTCATGACCCTTTGGTAATGACCCAGCCCTTTCCCGCCTTTGCCCTAGCCTATTTCAATTGTGGTATATGCATTATTCAACAGAAGTGAAAATTTGAATTGAAAGAAAAAAAAAAGAGAACATCTCCAGCCTCGGCTGATAGGCGATGCATTTTATGTAAATGAAGACGTCCTGTGTTTTTTTCTTTTTAATCTCCCGAAAACGCCTAGATGCAGTGGTTGTCATCGTTTGTTTTGTATTTTTTCCCCTCCCGCTGCGGATGGTGGTTTGGCGCTTGGAAATCAGAAGTATTTGGACATTGCAGTGCTCAAATCCATGAAGTCAACCGGTTTGGTGACGTAATCGTTGAAACCCGCAGCCACACATTTCTCCTGAACGTCTGACATGACGTTCGCTGAAAGTGCTATAATGGGGGTTTGAGAGTAGTTGTTCTCTTGCTCCCATTGCCGGATCTCGCGGCAAGCTTGATAACCGTCCTTACGAGGCATGTGAAGGTCACACTGGAAATATGTTAGCCTGCTGATTAGTACGATTCTTTTCGGACTGCAACTTACCAGGATCAATGAATAATATCTCGCAGGACGTGCAAATACCATTTCTGTCGCCTCTACACCGTCTGCCGCAATCTCAGTCTCGATTCCAACCTTTTTGAGGTATCGAACCAGGACCTTTTGGTTGACAGTGTTGTCTTCAACAAGAAGAACTTTATAACCTTTATTCCCAATCCGCTTCTCAACATCTATGTAGTTCTGTTTCTGATTCTCCACCATTTGCGCTGCATTGGAGCGGTTGAGGTCGATGCTCAAGTCACGCTCCCTACCTGGATCGAATATTACAGCGAATCGAGATGGCTTCACAGGTTTATAGACGAATATGATCCTCTTTTCTTCGATAAGCTGCTGATGTCCCGGATCGGAAGCGAGTCGGAGGACGCTCTGCCTCTGGACTGAATCCGATAAGACTAAGACAGAAGGCTTGCCTCCCGAGGAAGTCATGATCCGGTCTATCACGCTTATGATCTCTTCTGCGGAGCTAAGATTGAGAACAATATGAGTAAACGTGACGGACTCGTGTCCGCCTATTAACCCTTCAGCCTCAGAAACGCTTGCCATAGCGGTAATCTGGTGAGGGATATCTTTTGGCAACGTCGTTTCGATGTGTTTCGTGGTCGCTTCTCTGCTGTATCTTTGGGGGCAGATAATGAGGATTGAATACATCGGTGGACGGAACTGATCAAGGCTCGGGGGAAATCTAATCCCATCAGGTGTAGGCGTAATCTGAGGTGAGAGCGTCCCGGACGGCATTTCCAGCTTCATCTGCGACAGATCTTGCCCACTGGCTTTCGCTGCTTCGCTAAAGTGCACGAGACCTACGTTAACAGATGAAACGGATGACCTGGCAGTGGTTTGTGAGCGCACAGACCGTATAGAAGGGTCGGAACTAGCAGACGACTCAGGTGCAGGCGACATGACTCCACCCTCCGAGTTGGGGCTTGCAGCCGGTGGTTGATCGACCGTCCTATGGAGTAGATATGGCTTGATGGCTTGCATTGCCCTGTCGTCCACGGAACCTCGCAGAGATGCCACCATTGGTGGAGTGCCAGCAATACTAGGATAATCGGTTGAGCTGGGTAGCCCGAGTCTGGTGGTGAATGTGAATGTCGAGCCTTTTCCTAGCACCGCAGTACCTTCCATTGTTCCACCGTGGAGCTCTACCAGTTGCCTGGATATAACAAGACCTAGCCCGCTGCCGCCGTGCTGTCGGGTGCTGCTCCCATCAATCTGACTGAAGGGCTTGAAAATCAACTCTGCCTCTTCTTTGGTAAAACCACGCCCAGTATCTATAACTGAAAACTCAAGCATGATCTGGTGCTCACCGAGCTGGGATGCTTTGTCTGAAAATACTCTACAACGACTGAATACTTCGCCTTCAGCTGTGAACTTGATAGCGTTGCCAATAACATTGAGAAGAACCTGGCGGATGCGGACTTTGTCGCCTTTGACCCAAGATGGAACATTCTCCTCAACGATATAGTTGAGCTCAAGTCGTTTAGCTATCGCCATTGTCGAGACTAATTCGTTAACATCCTCGATTAGGGATCTAGTATGGAACCACTCGAAGTTCAATTTCATCATCCCGGCATCGACTTTGGAAAGGTCTAGAATATCATTGATGATCATGAGGAGACTGTTGGCGCTTGTCTGGATCGTGTTCGTGTAATCCCTCTGCTCCTCGTTGAGTATCGTGTCTTGTAAGAAACTAACCATGCCAGAAATGCCAATGAGCGGCGTTCGGATTTCATGAGACATATTGCTCAAAAATCTGCTCTTCGACTCCATGGCTTCCTTAAGTTTTGCCTCTAGCAGCTTATGATCGTTGATATCGGTCGCAGAGCCGAAGTAGGAACTTGCACCGCTGCCAAAACCGACGTCATCAATCTGGACACATCTGATCAAGTGCCACCTATACTCTCCGCTCTTGGACCTTAAACGAAGTTCTGTCGTATATGAGAGGCGGCCGTTACTGTCCGTAGTGACCTTGATGATCCCCTTCTTTACTAGTTCATTTAGGTCTGTGTTAGGGAAATCATTAACTGAATTATTTTCAGTACTGTTATACCGGGACAAAAGTGCAGGCATTGTATTGGAGCCCTGGGTGGAGGTGGCCGGGGCTGGAATGTTTCTGGCTAGAGGCTTCTGCCCG
Organism: Camillea tinctor; assembly: GCA_022578605.1. Classification (NCBI taxonomy): domain Eukaryota; kingdom Fungi; phylum Ascomycota; class Sordariomycetes; order Xylariales; family Graphostromataceae; genus Camillea; species Camillea tinctor. The sequence goes on from MU394052.1 coordinate 1,706,192, forward strand.
ATAGAGGAAAACTCGGATGGCGTATCAAGACTATTCTTTCCGGTTAGGAAAGCCCTTGATATGCGGTCTTCAGGGAACCGGCACTTCGCCATATCATCAGGATGGACGAAATCCATGAACCCCAAGCCTAAAGGCGATTCAATGCTTTGACCCGTATAGGAGAGCCATTGCTCGTTGGCGAATGTAATCCCGTCACTTTCCGTCGCAGTGAATATGATTTGAGGGATTAGATTGGCTAGCAATCGATGCTTTGCTTCTGACGCTTCGATCTCTTGTTGACGAAGAGCCAGCAGCTCAGCTACCTTTTGGTCATGAATATCCATGTAAGAACCGATAAACTGAACAATGACTCCACGCTTATCGCGAGATGCTACAGCGCGGGCTTGATGCCAACGATAGGCTCCATCGAAACGGCGTATTCGAACTGTATGGGCGAACTGCTCGCCCGTACGAAGTGATGTTGTCCAGGCGCGAAGATAATCATCGCGGTCTTCGGGATGTAGAGTACCCCAAGGATTTGCAACCAAGTCGTCAAGGGTCTGGCCTCTGTAGGATAGATACCTACTGTTGACCCATACTATTTCTCCATTGAGTGGCAATGCCACAAAGACGTGCACCGGTAGCAAGTCAAGCATAAGCCCCTTAAGTCTATCAGTCGGCGGAAGCATACTGACCTGCGGGCCTGGGGCAGAACCAGGGCGCGATGGAATAGAGGACTGAGTTGTCGGCTTCGAAAGTAAAGGGGTGCTTGGCGGTAAGGACTGGAGAGTGGTCGCAAAGTCGCCACCATATGAGTGTAATCTTGTGTGTTTGTGGCCGTCTTCAGACGATAACAGGTTATGGGCATCATTAGTGTCGCGTTGAGGTTGCTCATCTATCTCACCTTCCTCTCCCACAAGATCCTTTGACGAGGGTCGCTGTTTGGATGACGGTACGTGTCCCTCTTCGGTAGTGGCAGCGTTCTCGAGTATTAATTCTGGAGCTCCCGATTCCCTTTGTCCTTGAGTGGACTCTTGGATGTGATAGCGTAAACTACCTGATCGCTTATGCAGTTTACTGGCGGCAGAGCTACTGTCCTTTGAAATCCGAATAGGTCGGTGAGTTGACGCGTTTGACAGGGTCTCGGAATTAGAAACACCCCCGTTTCGTGGTCTCGAATTGAAATAACCATCACCTCCTATCTGATTAGGGCTGGTTCCAGCAGGGCGCCTATCTACAATCAAGCCAAAAGATGCTGGTTCCCACATTGGTGTTCCCATGGGAGAAGCAGTTATGCTCCGGGATGGCCCAGAATAGTCACTAGGACTAGTGAGACTCTCGGTAATAGAACGCTGCGACATGCCCTCTGATGGTGTGTAGTTGAGTCGATTAAGCGTAGCAGAGTTTGCCAGGGGTCGCCCATCGGGAGCAACTGCGCCAAAACCGGCCGTTGACGGTCTTCTGCGATGAAGCCCTAAAGACTCCGTTTCGAGATTGGTATAGTGGCGGCAAAGAGAGAAAGATGTGGCTAAGTGAGGGGCTAGATTCTCAAGTGAATGTCGCAAACTCGACGGATACGGTATGACGGGGCTAAGAATAGACAATATTGCAAGGGGTGGCTGTCGGCTCTTCTCGGTAGAGTCTGTTGACGACCGTCGCTCCGGGGTTGTCGTCTCCGCCTTGCCACGCTGGCCGGTCTTGTTGGCCAAAGCTGCAGGGTCTAACTTGAATCGCTGCGCGGGTTTTGAAAGAAGAATATGATTAAGGGGTATATGGAGGACCGTCCATGAGTTGTCAACTCCTATCGTCTCGGGTGGTTGTGCGGAACTGTAATCTTGTGGACTCGGACCAGGATTAAACGATTCCTCATCAACCACAGCGTCTGTAAAAAAAGGGTTTTCCAAAGGATCAGGTCGCACCGCAGGAGATGGTGCTGGTGACTGAGACCATGGCGACGGGGGAGTTTGCTCATATTCTTCATACTTTGGTGTAGGGGGTCGTGGCGGAGCATTGTCAATGGCTGAGAGCAGACTTGGAATTTTGCTCTTATCTAAGGACGGTGATTTCTTTTTTTGCCCAACAGGACGAGCAGTGCTAGCATTAGCTAGTAGGGACGATAATTTGCTCGTCGATTCTGATCTGGTCTGTGTTCTCTGATGTTTATTTGCGTCTTGTGCCGAGGCATTCCCAGAACGCTTCGGTGTTTGTTGTTGCCCTTCCGTCTCCCGGTCGAGATAGGGGTAGGATCGAGTCAAGGCAACAACCTTCCCTCGCTCGACGACTCTAGTAATGCCATTGTGGTCGATGAGAGGATCTGCTTCGAGCTCAAGTCCTTGCAATACCGGGTGGACGCGGCCCTTGGGCTCGCTGTTTGATTCAAGTGTCGCCTCCCAAACCGGCACCGCCTGCTGGTCTTCGACCGCATCATGCTCCTCAAGTGCCTGTTCATTCAACAAGGGGTGAGGCGACATCGGAGTTCGTCTACCGGTCCCTGGGTAATAGCTTTTACTCCTCGATAACATGACTGGTCTCTGCGGGCCAATCGATTCACCAACGTGTCCCTTCCGAGACTCTTTCTTGTCCTCATAGGCAGTGAACGAATGGCGACTTTGGATGCCAGGTCTAGTAGGTTTTTCGCTTTTCTGCGTTAGATCTACATTTGAGGAATATTCAGACAAACCGTCTCCGCTATTAGCCATGAGACTACTGTCTCTAGCTATGTAGCCCATGCTCAAATCATCTTCTTCTTGAGCATTATAAGTTGCCTTTTGCCCCCAAGGCACATTATCAATGTCCGTGGAATCCGCGGGTACTGAAAGAGTGATTCTTTCCGCCTTGTAGTAGTCGGTCATAATCTGAATGACAGTATTCCACCAGGCATTCAAACCGGGCTCGGCAGTGAGCATCAATGTCAGGTCGTATAAATTGGGGGCGGGATAATCACAATCGGCCGAGTAAGGAGTAGCTCCAGGAAGGAATGTCATGGCCGACGCAGGTGACGAGGGGTCCGACCTGAGCTGATCATGAAGCACAATATTGCTAAAGTGCTGTTGACCAAAGGCGTTTTGAAAGAGTGAGGGTTGGAACCCAGGCGTGCCCATGCGAGGAAATGGGTAGGATGGGGTCCTAGCAACAAATCCGGGCGTCACACCACCACGAATGGTCTTATTCGACTCAGTTGAGGCGGTTGGCACATCCGAGTCCGGGGTTGGGGACAGAGTAGACTCCTCTCGAAGGGGAGATGCACCCAATTTAAGGGTACCGGTGGCAGACTGTAGGCTCCGGCCGGACAATTCTCGACGCTCCATATCCCGGGCCAACCTGAGGCGGTATTCCTCTAGCGTCTGCTGGCTTCCCATAATTTCCGGCGGATCTTGCGCGATGCTAACCTCCTTACCTTTTCGCCTCGCGCCCGGGCTGGATCTTGGGATATGCTGCTCTGATTCATTCTCGCCAATTCGTACAACGGTTCCTCCCGACTGCGACTCTGGCGAATCGCTCGTATCTAGCCCACCACCGCGTAGGCGTAGGTGAAGACCGGCGTCAGGAAGGACGAATTGCGGTCTCGATGCAGTGGGATCTATCAATGCCACCGAGGTGGCCGGTGGGTCTCGGGTACAATGCTGGTTAGAGAGAGTGTGAGAGTGAGAGAGAGAGGGGGATAGGCCAATAGCTACGTCAGTGTCGGTGTTGGTAATGGCGTTGGCGTTGGCGGTGATACTGGCATCAGCATCGAGGGACTGTCGGAGGGAGGAGAGTAGAGGAGGAAGAGGAGGAGGAGGAGTATTATGAGAATGCAAATGGCGGGTGTTATACAGCTCGTTTGGGCTTTGAGGGAGATTAGGGGTTGGCATTCCTCATAACGGCGCCCCCAAACACGAATGCCGGGGACCAATTTGGCAACTGGCTCGTGGATTCGGCATTCGCTGGTAAGTGAATGGAAATCGTGGTTAGGAAAACGATTTGGTTTAGGCGTGGGTGGGAGTGGAAAATGGGGCTCGTGGGATGCAGTTGTGACAAGACGGCAGCGAAGGTGAGGATTTAGGGTGTGATTCTTTTTCTGGGGGGGGGGAGAAGGCGTGTTGCGTCTGGGTTGTTGCAAGGCGAGCAAGGCTCGGGCGCGGGTTGCTGGTTAAACTACGTCAGACAGTGCTCTAAACCCAGACTAGTACGGTCCGGGCAGAACTAGGTATGTACTTGGGGTGTACACTAACACTGACGCAAGTCTCGCTCCAATGTGTGTGTGCGTGTAGGTAGTATATGTGTATGTGTGTGTAGGTGTAGAGGTGTGTGTGCGTGTGTCACTTTGCCCTCTTCTCTCTCATTCTCTTACACAAAACCCATGGAATGACGTATCCAACCAATCGGGAAAACTTTCACAGAAACAAATGACAAAACCAAATAATAAATAAATTAAAATATTAAAAGGAATAAAAAAAACGAACAGAACGAACCAATTCCAGAAGTACACACCAAAAAATAATGTGTTCGTTTAGAAGTAGGTAAGTAGGTAGGTAGGTAGAGAGGGTGACAGTCACAAACTTGAATCGTCAAAAAAAATAATAATCAGGATAAAAAATGTAAAGGATGGAGATGTAGGATATGCTAGGTATGTTTATGTTATGTAGGTTAGTGTAGGTGGTGTAGTTGATGTATGTACTAGGTTAGGTTAACTAGTATTTCAAGTATGGTGGTGAGTTAAGTTAAGTATGTACTATGTAGATAAAAAAAGAGGGAAGAAAAAAAGTAGTAGTAATAGTTGATGGTGGAGAGAATACATACACTACTGAACCTAGTACATGTAACACTAGTTAGGTCATATGCTGGCGTACTTCAAAATAGTGTAGGAAAGGTACCTACGACTAATGCAAATGGTAGAAAGACGCAGCTGCACTAATGAAAAAAAGAAAAAAAAAATACTTACTTGGTTTTTTACAAAGTCCCATCGGAAAAGTTGTGGGCTGGGAGAAGAAGGAGGGGAGAACCTTTTTGGGTTTTTATGTCCACGTTTTCAACTTTGCTCATGCATCCTAATTGGCGACTAGAACACTATCTGCCCCCACTTCCCACTTAACCCATGCCTATCCATGTACTCCCCCCCCCCTTCCTTATTATCTTTTTTTTTCGCCCTTCTTTCTTATTTACCTGTGCCTTGGAAGTTCGCTACCAACGGGAATGCTTGCTAGCCCACGCCCCGAGACAGCCTCGAAACTTGACAGAATAGGTACCCACCCTGTTCGTGTTAGCGCTAGTGCAGAGAAATCGGAAGTATATACATAGCGCAGCTCAGCTCACTTACCGTATGGGTAACAAGACTATTAAAAAACAGCCAGCCAGCCCTCCAAGCTTTTTTTATTTCTCTAAGCAACCCGGAATCCGATTTTATGGTTTAATAATGGTATACGAAAAACTACTACGTACTACATACCCAATGGCAAAACAAAGCAAAGTAAAAAAGTAAAGCAAACCACCAACTAAGATCACCATCACATCGCATACATCATAAGGGGGGGCGGGGAACAAACTCGCGGGAGACAAGTATCTCGCACAGTAATAAAAGCGGTCAGGAGGGTCAGAGCAAATAATATGGACAAAACAAAAAAGAAAAGTAAAACTATATTGTTAATTAAGAGGGTGAGGAAGGGGGAGAAGGAAGGAGGAGAAGAAGAGGAAGCGTAAGAAGAAGAAAAAAAAAGGAAAAAAAAAATAAAGAAAGAAAGAAAAGGACATGGTAGAGATGTGCTAGGTGCCATGCCATTCCCATTCCTTCTAACGCGGGATGGGTAGAAGAGGGGGGAATTCTAAAGTGTTCGATTGGCAAATAACACCAAGATCACCAGTCTTGCAGGTCAAAGTTTGATTAGAAGGAAAAGATAAGCTGCAGAAATGATTATCCCTCGGTGCTGATTTGCGTCGGTTCAGCAAAGGCTCGTATGAGTGGTTTAGATACTGGTATCACCACCCCAAAAAATTGAATTATGTCAGTCGGTTTTTACTTGTACATTACTTATCAGACCAGTTGTTCTTTTCTGTTTTATTTTTAAAGTTGGTATAGGAACATCTAGCGTCGAGCTACAGAATTCCTGGTTCTATTATTATTATCTCACGCCCTGGTTATCTCGGTGGTCTTATGCGGAGAATACGTCCTAGATGGGGGATTTACGCATTGATGAAGAGCGCGGTACAGTAGTAACTAGGTAGGTACCCCATGCGTTAAAGGAAATAGAAAAAAGTAAAGCGAAAAAAAAAAAAAAACATGAAGTACGTCATCTTACACTCCCCCAGCTCCTAAACCTGTCATGCACGAAATTTTTCGACTGTCATACAGGTACCTAGGTACTTACTAAGGTAGGTACGTACCTTATTTATTGTAGGGATGTCCCTTGGTTCTGACCGGGGCATTGACCTTGTACCTACCTCTTAGTGTAGACACATACCTATAGTCTACCAACCAACGATCTTTTTCTCTACAGTGTTCTCTCTTTCTGTTATAAACCTTCTCACCCAACAAATATACGAAGCCCGTACAGTCCATATAGCCCATACAGACCACCGAGATGCCAGGATATCCGAAGTGAAATAACCTTGCCAATTAACATATACATATCCCCCCCCCCCTTTTGTTTCTGACATGCCGCCCCTTGGTATGGATGGATGGATGGGGATAGTTACCGGTGCATAAGGCGCAACGACCCTGGCTTCTTAGTCAGAGCAGAAGAAAGAAGATAGAAGAGTAAAAAAAATAGAAATAAAAAAATAAAAAAAGCAAAAGGGGAAAGGGGGGGCGCTGAGATGCGGCAACAATTACGTGCGTGGCGCTGTGATCTGGAATCTGAAATCTAAGAATCCGGGGGAAAACAGGCCATTGCGGAATCAATTGGATGTCATGTACGGTGTAAGAAGCTCGGTCTAAATCGTCAGTGGTTTTTGTCATCTTTCGTCCCCTCTAATCCTAGCTGCTTGTCATTCGACACCGGATCTCAAGCCGGGGTTGCTCGATCGATCTGTGTCTTACGGTTCGCGGTATTGCTGCGGGGCCTTGGTCATTTTGGCGGTTCGGTTCTTTATAAGTACCTATCTACTAGGTAGGTATCAAGATACCTACTAAGAAAAGATTCGTTTAACTCTTGCTATGGTGCACCATCTTTGGGGGATGGGGGATGGGGGATAGGGGATAGGGGAAGGTCCAATGTCATCAGTGCACTAATGTTGGTAGTCGATATCACTACCTGCTCGCTCTCGACTGGACAGGCTGAACAGGCTGAACGCGGTACCACCCAGCCCTAGAAAGTGGGAAAAGATAACGGAGTATCCATTTGTTATGTTATGTACCTGGTCTCCCGAGTCTCTTAGTCTCATAGTCTCATGACCGGACACTACATCTTCCACAAATTGTCAGGTCCTGGGCCGGCCATCCAAGCAAAGAAATCGCACATGCAGGTTCATACCGAACACCAAACCACCCAAAAAGGGGCTACACTTATGAGTACAGCCAGACCCAACTCTAGGCAATGTCCGAGTTGGTACAATCCAACAATAGCATGTGTCCTGGAGCATGGGCCATTACCGTTCCTTTAATACCAGAAACCATAACTGCTTCTTGAGGTGTCACGCCACACCCCCAGAACACAGGCACATCGTCATCCGAGTCCTTTGCTTCGCTCAATCGCCTCCCATCCTCTGTTAATGGGCTATCGCCCCATTGCGGGATGTCGATATCCACGATCCCCAGGTTCTCGAGTGCGCTCCAACCCCATGCTATCGGCTCTCCATGTGTGGCATTATAGCCCCGTGTGATTTCTCGTACTTTCTCAATGTCCGAGGCCTTATACGACCGCATAGACACTACGTATGTGCTCCCCGTGAACACCCCCGCTGGACACAGTGGGATGTTAGTTCGGTACATTGGCACATTCCTTCCAAGTACCGTGTGCCGGGGCGTGAGACCGGCGACGGTCAGCGCAGTCTCGAAGCTGAATGAGCAGCCCACTAAGAACGCCACATGGTCTTCTGTCCACTCCTCTGTGATATCGAGACAGCCTTGCTTCACAAGCTTGGCGTCGTGATACACATTGTATCGTGGTGCGTCGCGGCGGATGTCAGCATCCGCGAGTATACGCGAATCTGGTAACCCGGGAATATTCGACTTGATAGAACCATATGCCCCTGTTTCTGCAGATTCGCCGATGAGGGGGCAGGGGACTGGGTTCCGAGCACATAGGAGTCGGAAGTCCGCGGCGTAGCGAGAGGGGAGTATCAAGAGATTGGCTTGTAAGTATGTGGCTGCAACCCCTGATGTTGGTACCGTGAGTGTGTTGCTCCGGGCAGCGAGACGTACGTCTCGACCTGTAGTAAGTGTTCTAATTCGCACTTCATCTGCCTCTATACTTTGTACCAGGTGAGTAGTTGGTTTAGCAACGAGCACGTCCATTGTGATCAATTTGAATCCTCAGTCCTTGCCGATGTACATGTAGAGAATGGAATTTTCTATACACCCGAGAACTTATCGAAGCACTCTCCCCCAGAAACCCTAGTTATCTTGCAGTCTCGGTTCACAAATAGTTGGCTATTCCAAGTAGATCGGCGAAACCGTTCTGTAGCCGATCATGTTGCGGAAGGCCGATGCTTCCACCAATTATTTGACCAGGCAGTGATGATCAAATAGCGAGTTGCGAAAACAATCCAAGGCGTCGTGTCACCCAGTGATTGCCACTCAGCATCTCGCGCTTAGTAAAACGGCGGCGATGGATGCGCTGATAATGGAGGTCCTCACTTGATTAGCTGTCTCCCCATAGAGTTCGAACAGCTGGATAGGCCTTTATGTAACCCTAATCAGATCTACATGACTTCATCCAATGACAAAGCGTTTTACAATTATCTCATGACATTGCACTCTATCTTCGCACTATAGCACCTTTCCTCAAACATGCAGACCTGCCAGCCATGTAGTACGCAAGCCGTACGGGCCGTGATGGGGAGCCCCCCTCATCTTCGCAAAGACTTGAGATTCTCATCCCTATTCATCGGCCGCGATGACGGTTGATTATAATGATCATCAGCGATGTACCGTTTTATGTATACTACATGGGCCGAAATGTAACCTTTCAAAAGGTTATATATGGGTCGGCTGAGCAGCCCCCGAACTAACCCCGCTGAGGCCTGCCATTCACAATGCGCGCACTCGAGCAGAGCCGACATGGTCGTCACCTGCTGCCATGGACTGTCGTCGAGGCCTGGTGAGAAGTCTGGCCGGCAGACCCCAGCTATTCGGAAACTTTACTCCGCTGGCTTGTTAATGGTGTCCGTGAAAAGATACAACAAAAGGAAAAAGCAAAGAGAAAAAAGGAAAAAAAGAAAAAATTAATATACCTCTCCATTCCTCCAAAAAGTTTGGGGGGCAATCAACCGATCCAGCATCGTGGCATGGTACATAGCAAGGTAAGTACAAGCGAATAAGTACTGATCGACTACGGGAGCCTACCGATCTATGACATGCGAGATCGAAGATAGATCGAACCGCAAGAAACAGAATCTAGGAAACACGGGGTTTTGCCACAAGGTCATCGTTCACCGAGACCACTTGCCAGCGAGGAGCTCAATATAGCATCACGTATATAAGAAATGGAGGCCATTATGGCAAAACATCAAAGGCCAGAAAAGGCGCGGTGGCGGGGCGAGTGCCATAGACGTACTACAATCTTCATGTTTCTTTCCGATCTAAGAGCAAGGAGATGTCTCCTGTTCCTCATTCTACACAAGAAAAAAACCGTTCTCTCTTGAGCTCCTTCGGTTGGTCAGATCCCCTTCCTGGGCAAACCCCCAACTTGGGGGAGCCAAGGCGAGATATATGCAAGTCGGGGAGTATGGAGTTTAGCGTCAGGTATCTAACTAAGTTGGTGTATGCGAAACATACATATCCGGCGGAGCGGACGATGCATTGGGCATGAAGACACATGATAGGAAGTCCTCGTGCTTCCCTGGTTATGTGTGTATGGTATGCATATCTTTCCTTGGATACATACCTCGTTGGGAACCTCGTTGGGAACATCGTTGGGAACATCGTTGGGAACCTCTTTAGGGACCTCTTCACGCCCTTTCGGAGTGTAATGGCTGCCGTGCCGCACAGCTCGACTAGACAGCAGAACGTGATAACTTAGATTGGATAATATTTGGCAATGGTAATACTACTATATCAAGCAAGTGTGGGCTTCATTACAGCTCTCCTGAGTCCTGTACCGAAACCATAGATAGAGGGGCAATAGATGAAGCTCTTAGCAGGTAAATCCATCACTTTACTCACGTAAAACTATATCTCGTCTCTACACAAGGTACGTTTCCTAGCCACAATGCTTGCTAACCTACAGTATAGTTTTAGACGGCGCTAGCGTGGCCATATCTCCTTTTTCTCCTTAACTTCAGGCTCAGAGACTAAGGTAGGTTTACTAGTCGTCAAGGCTGGCCTACATAAGTGCCGAGTCCGTTGCTGCTGACGATTTTAGGAGTGGTTAGATCCGGAACTTCAACATGACTATTTTTTTCAATTGGCCCAATAATACCCTTGCCTAGGTTTTTTATTCTACTCTAGCCTTTTTCTGTTGCTGTCGACATTCTTCATGTAATAATGTTCATATGAACATAGCTTACTGACGATAGGAGAACGGAGAGGGGACCGGAGTAAGTGGCTTGCAGAGATAATCGGATACTTCATCTCCTTACTATTGTTATCAAATACTTTATTCTTTTAGAGGCTAAGGGCCTCCATATTCACGCACTAAAGGTACTGATATGGAATTCCCAGGACCGAAACGGCATAATATAGAGTTTACGACCTCTCCCATCTCCTCGTCTTCTCTCTAAATTACTTTTCGGTTTGATTATGAATCCCTACCACTGTATGTCTGCAATCTGATAACCGTGTTTCTATTGCCAACTAACACTCGTATGATCTAACGTTTGCATTGTAACCACTAGGTTAGGTTATTAATTTGTTGTTGTCTTAATGTGATCCCATCGCCTATCAATCTCGTACGCCTTATAGTCAAAACAGTTAGCGTCCGTTCTTCTTTTTTAACCAGCCGTTATAATTTGCGGCTAACGACTAAATTAGTTATGTTCGGGGGTTTAAGAAAATGGGGCATTGATGTAGCTAAAAGGTTAATCCATGTAAAAGTGATCGTGATATTAAAAGAATGGTCTGTACGTTACCTAATTGCATAGATTGGAATGGATATTGGCGGTTTGGATTATGTACCTACCTACCTATCTACCTAGTAGGTATCTAATGTACCAAAGCCTAGCTGCCTAGGACTACTACGAATTTACCTGATGACTTACAACCTTGGAATGGAAGCTTGGAAGGTTGTACCTAGCAGATGAGGTCGTTTGTCCAACAATAGACGTCATATTTAGATTAAGCGCTTATCTAGGCAACCTAGGTAGGTTAGGTATACTTTAAGCGCATGTTGTGAATTCCCATTGTACTAAACGTTACATGAACTTAAAGAGTCGATGTGCTTTACAACGTATAAGCTTTTAGGTGGTAACGCCCATCTTGGCTTGGGACCCAGTAATCCTCTCCGGGGTTCCACGGGAGCTCCTCTAGGAATTCCTCTAAATCTAGACTAGGGACTTTGAACCTTTCAAGTATGGCCCAACGTGGACCGTTCTACTTCCGCGCCTTCTCTAAGTCCAAGTACTTATACAACAACCTTCGACCCCGGTGCTCCATCTCCATAATGCAGCCCGACTGTCTGAAGGTTGGGTATTTCCAGACTCTGGACTTGTCGACCGAGCACAGAGTGACTATCAAGGACCAGATATATGGCAGCCACACCATATCCGAGCCGGTTCTTAACGAGCTCTTAAGATCGCCCGGTCTGGGGCGTCTTAGAGGTGTGCGCCAACACGGAATCTCGGCTCTGCTGAATTTTACCCCCTCCGTTACACGCTTTGAGCATTCCGTTGGCGCATTCTTGCTTGTAAGGCACGTCGGTGGCAGTCTGGAGGAGCAGGTCGCTGCCTTACTCCACGATGTCAGCCACACTGTCATGAGCCATGTCGTGGACTTCGCCCTATCTAACCCGGGCGAAGGGAGCTTTCACGAAGTACACAAGATGCGCTTCGTCAAGACAACGCAAATACCAGACATACTCACTAGACATGGCTTTGAGGATTTAAAGCCCCTCGACGAGGAGCTGTACCCGCTGGTTGAAATGCCGACCCCCCACCTGTGCGCCGATAGGCTTGACTACGGGTTGCGCGACGCGGTGGGATTTGGTGCACTTTCTCTCGAGGACGCCCAGCGGGTCATGGCTTCTCTTATGGCCTTCCCCGACCCTGCGGCCGCGAACCGCTTGCTTGTGATTCGCGACCAGGAAGTAGCCTTGACCCTGGCCAAGGCATATATGGCATGCGACAGAGACGTGTGGGGGAACCCCCAACACGGCAGCCTATATACGAAGACGGCCGAGCTTATGCGGTCATCCATCCGCAGTGGACGGGTGCAAGAGGAGGAGTTATGGAGCCTATCGGACGAGGAATTCTGGGAAAAGATGCGAAGAGTCCTAGATGCTAATGGCCAAGAAGCCATGAAAAGGCTTGAGTCTGAGGGCTTCCCCCAAGACAAGAATTTGCCACTTCCCCGCGGTGCGAAGGTTCGCACGATAGACCCTGACGTATACGTTGAGTCTAGCAATAAGGCTGCTCCCCTCTCGGAACTTTATCCCGAATACGCATCAGAGAGGGAGAAATATGTTATCGCTAGAAAAGCGCTGTACGAATAGCCAGCCCCTGTGCAGAACGCTGCAGCTCACGGGAACACACTAGGTTAGATAATATACCCTAGAATATATCCATGCTCTGGCATTGTTCACAAGGGTCCGAGAGCTATAAAACACTTCTATAACCCTTCATGCTACCAGTTCCCGAGTCGGCGAACATCTTACTCGCGTGCCAAGGCCCGGTTCGTCCAGTCTAGTTGCTAGGTCCAGGGGTTGAATTTTGGTGTCTTAGTCGCCGACTCCCTCTGCCCTTAAATTCTTGGCTATGAAATAGGGCTCGGGAAATAGGAGAGTGTTTGAAACCGCCTCCCATACCATCGGGCTATGACTTCGTGATACTTCTCCTAGCATAACAACATTCGCCGATTAATACGTAAGCTTGAGCAAATTTTGATCAAATAATTGCAGATTATATGTGGCTGGTAGAGTCGTGTTATTAAAGCAAGGGCGCCCACCCGCGCTGGTATGGGCAGTGCCTAGATCTGATAGAATATATCTTGTTGATGAGAATTTGAACTATTTCAATATGACGAACATCGACCCTAAAGTCCACACCGTCTTCGAGAGCAAGACATCCACCTGGCAGTACATTGTTGCTGATCCAGACACGGGTGACGCCGTGATCATCGACAGTGTTCTCGACTATGACCCCAGCACAAACACAATCAGCACAACCTCAGCCGATGAGCTCCTCTCCATCGCAGAAGAGAACTCATACAACATCGTCGCCATCCTAGAGACCCACGTCCACGCCGACCACCTCACGGCCGCTACCTACCTGCAAAAGACGCTCCTGGGCCGCGGGAAGCCCAAAGCCGACATCTGCATCGGCAAGCGCATCGCGCAGGTCCAGCAGAACGTCGCGCAGCGGTACTCGCTCGACGCGGCCGAGTGCGCCGGCGTCTTCGACCGCTACCTCGACGACGACGCCACCCTGCCCATCGGCCGCCTCGCCGCCCGCGTCCTGCACCTGCCCGGCCACACCCCCGACCACGTGGGCTACGCCGTCGGCCCCAACGTCTTCACGGGGGACTCCATCTTCCTGCCGGACGTCGGCTCCGCGCGGTGCGACTTCCCCGGCGGCGACGCCCGCGCCCTGTACGCGTCCATGGCGCGCCTGCTCGCGCTCCCGCCCCACTACCGCCTCTACTCCGGCCACGACTACCCGTCGGCCGGGCAGGAGCCCCGCGCTTGCGCCACCGTCGCCGAGCAGAGGGACCGCAATAAACATGTGGGCGGAGGGGCCCCCGAGGATGCGTTTGTGGCCTGGCGCAGGGAGCGCGATGCTGGGCTCGCGGAGCCGAGGCTCATTCATCAGGCCCTGCAGTTCAATGTGCGGGCTGGCCGGTTGCCGCGGCCGGGACCCGCTGGGGATAGGTTCTTACATGTCCCGCTGAAGGTCCCGCCGGCGCTGCTGTAAGGGGAAGAGGAAGAGTGGTGTGGGCCATGCCGCCATAAGGCTGCTTGATGCTTTGGATGGGGGGTATGGGTTTTTTTATAGACTATAGGTTAGGTGATGAACTATCGGTCGTTACTCGTCGCATGACTTCTCTCCTTTCCCTCCTAACCCCTAACCCCTACCTAGAAAGGCTAGTTTGGTGCGTTGCGAATTGTGAATGAGACGGTGTTTTAGGGAAATGGGACATGACTCAGATGTTTACAATAGGAATATACACTCGTTTTGGTACTGTGACTCTTGCATAGAGCTCTTTTATATTATAATGAAGTACCCGAAGACGGTAAGCAAGACTTAACTAACGGAGGTTGGATGGCATTCGCATACAACCTCCTTGCATATACACGGTGATTGGAAAATCATAGATGTTGAACTGCAGAGATATAAATATGCTAGGGTTTGTTCAATACCTTCATAGTCTATGTCCTTGCCAAAGACCATCAGGGAGCATCCCTAGAAAGAATCGATTCGCTAGGTAATGAGGCTGTATACACACTTTAGCTCTTATTATTAGCACATAAATGTTTTTGTTTTTTTCATCTTCATTATCATTTGATACAGCTAAGGTATTGGTGGCATTTTTAATGCAGCGTACTTACTCAACAAAAGTTAGGACTTCTACATATTAGTAGATTGGAAATACTGAGCATATGTCTTGAACTACTGGGCAAGCAAAGACAATTGCCTATAGTAGAGCCGCATTCTGGTGATGAACCAGGAACATAAGTATGCGTATGGTATATGTATGGATTCCCCTTTACGCACCATATTACCTAGTTTGATCAATGACCAATCTCGCACACTAATTGTTGTCTTTCCATGAACTTGGGTTGGTAGAGGGAACAGTATTGTTTTCAGACACCGCTCTACAATACTTGGACTGACTAGGTATCTAATAAATGGGTATTTGCGGCTGTATGGGTTGCTCGACCCGCAATGAATTTATTTGACGATTAAAGGTAAAGAATTGGTTGTGCTGCTAAAGTAAATCAGCCGTCGACTGACCATTCTAGAATATAATTTTTTTAGTGCTTATTGCATGTTTATTCATCACCTAGCTTGATGTCAAAGATTATTTGTTTCCTTCTCGTTTTTACTGGCAGTTGAGGCCGATTGATATGCGTTGAAGACATCTTTCGAGAATCCGTAGAGGAAAAGTTCTGAGTTTAGACATAGTCAAAGTACCCATGGCTTGTATAGATCCTATGCATATGTCTGGCATTATACAGGCTCACAACACGTACCTATTAATTAACTCACAATATTTGCATTATACCGAAAGTTCCATGTCGTACTATAGCTATCTGGTGTTCCAAACTTGGAGAGAAAAAGACCACCGCCCCGCGCCAGCCAAGCAGCAGCCAAGCCGGCTGGCCCTGGGGCTGAGAATCTAGCACGCAGATATACCGGGCTACAACAATGTTTACTTCTGGAGTAACATCTAAATATATCTTTCATAGCACCACTATAGACTGGGGGTGCATCTTTACGTAATTCCAGACCAACACAGGCCACATCCAGTACGCCAGAGTTGTACGGAATTGACGGATCCGTATAAATGTCCAAACTCGTTGCTAAGGTGAAAGCATAAAGAGATTTTGGCTCGGGGACATTCGCACATGAATAGAATGAGCTGATGTCCGTTGACTAGCGAACCATCGTCGACCTGTAGGACCTGCTCTTTGTTAACTCATGTCGGAAACGGCGGTAGATATACATCGTCCCTCTCCATTATGAATCCTTTGCCAAGCCGTACCAATTTCGTCTGTCTACGATACGGACGAGACGTGGTGCTTTGGGTAGGGTATCTCTATAGCCAAGCTTTGAATTAGCCGTGCTCTGGTCAATCCCTAATTTTAGCCTGTGGTGTATGTGCAACTATGTCCAAGCAGAGTTTAACAGAAATACAAAGATGAACACTACTACACTTAGTATTATCCTGACCAGTGTACGCATAGGTACTTGAGTAGTTACACTATACCGCCTGATCGAAAAGACGTCATCATTCTCCAACACTGGAACGATCTACCGAGAAGAACTGGATACATATGTGTCTCTGTGCCGTTCTCTAATACCCACTCCAGAAGCAAAGTCTTTGCGTTGACCGTCATTTAGACTAGAAAGTACCCATGGTCGATCAAGCACAGGCGCCTCATAACGAGAGAAATCACCCCTGTTCCATTGCACGAGCAATAAGGTTTGGATTCGCTGCCTGGTCGTGATGTAAGTACCCTAGCGGAAGTGGTCAGACTTCTCACGAGGCCAACGAGTCTCGGCTTATTAGTTTAGTTTAAAAGCGAGGGCACCGCCTTCAGAAGTCGCTCGCGCTCTCTACCTAGTGCTCTCAACTAGTTGTGGCTTGCTTCAATATCTTCCTCACCTAGCTGGAGAAGGTAGCTCAAAATGAGTTCTTCTATTTGCATGACGCCGGCCTGCATCCACGCAGCGTCGCAAATCCTCTGTAAGTATGCTCGAACTCCTAACCATCAATGTTCTATCAGGACTGATAAATTTGTAGATAACCTGTCCCCGGACTACAAGACAATGGACCCATGCACCAACTTTGACACTCTTGTCTGTAGTGGTTTCGACGACAGGAACGACATTCCCGCAGACAGTTCTCAGTATTCCACACTGAGCGAAGTATCTGACGAGGGCCAGAAGATTCTCAGACATATCCTAGAATCATCGTATCCGGAGGCTTCGAAGGTTAGCTCTAGTTGAATACGGATATATAATCTCAGAGCTGACCGATACAACTTTAGCACTCGTCTTTCTCACCTAGGAATCTTGCGAAGAGGGACGGATCCGCTGACGAGGAATCGTTTGCCACTTTGAAGAGAACTTATAATGCATGCATGAATGAGACAAATATCGAGAAAATAGGAGTTGCACCCTTAGGTAAGTCAATATGGACTGTTTACTCCGAGAAGTCAAACCCTTACACTTGACTTCGAAAAGGGAGGGGAGGGGGGGTTCCGACTAGAACATCCTGCTCTCATGTTATCTTAAGCAATATACTGATACTAATCATTACAGTCACCTTCATTGGCCAGGTCGCGGACTCTTTCCCTGTCTCTGAAGAGGAATATGAAAATGATGCGACTTTAGCTGAGGGAGACTACGCTGCTCTAAGTGACACTATTCTGCTGATGGAAAAGTTGGGCGTAACCTCTTTCGAAAATCTAGGCACAAGTCCTGACGAAAAAAATCCCGTATGCTTGATTCCACATGCTTCGCTGTTGCAACTCTAACATAGAACATAGGATGTTGTCATTCCTTACGTCTCGCCCGCTGGATTAACCCTCTCGGTACCAGAGGCCTATCAAGATAATGAGACCGTGGCGCTACTTCAAGGAGTTTTTGAAGAGGTGTTCGGTAGTCTCCTCCCAACTGACCCAGCGAAGGCGGCCGCAAGCAAGCTGGCGCAGGCAGTCATTGATCTTGAGAAAAAGATAGCCGAAGTAACACCTCCCGCAGAGGACCAAAACGACATCACTGTAAGATTGAAACCATACAACGTTATATGAACAAAAATTAACGATTCTAAGGTGTACTATAACATCGCCACCATCGACGACGCCGGTAAAGTCGGCCCAGTTCTTGGGCTAGACAAGGTTATTAAGGGATTGGTTCCCGAGGGTTACAACAATGACACTCTGCAACTGACCTTCCCTGAATTCATTGGGAATGTGTCTGATATTCTCACGAATACGCCTAAGTCTACCATACAGAGTTACCTAATTGCCCGGGTGATTTTCCAGTACGCCTCATATGTTGATGGTCCTGAGGTTAAACCAGTTAATGATTTCGGCAAAGTGTTATCTGGCATAGTAAGGACATATCACTGGATCAGCCAACTGAGAAGTGACTAATATATTGAACTAGGATCCGGACACAACAACTGAGCGATGGAAGACTTGTATAGATGCAGCTTATAGCACTGTTGGTTGGATCCTAAGCAGGTTCTACGTCGAGGTCGCCTTTTCGGAGAAAGCCAAACAATACGGAGACAGTATCATCGTGGACATCAAGGAGCAATTTATATCGAAGCTGAAGGGACTCGACTGGATGGATGACGAGGTCAAGAAGCTTGCTGAAAATAAAGTCAACAACATCATTCAGAAGATTGGTTACCCCACTGCTTCTCCTAAGTGAGTTACTGTTGTATTCCCATCTTTGCTCCAAAGAGCAGCCTTGCTAACTTAAGGCCTTTAAGCATCATGGATCCCCAAGCACTGCAGGACTACTACAAAGATCTGTTGATTACGGACTCTTACTTCAACAATTCAGCAGCCGCCATCGCCTGGGGAGTGAATGGCACTTGGGCCAGCCTTGGGGAGCCGGTCGACCGCGACGCATGGGGAATGTATGCTCCAGAGGTTAACGCTTATTACAACCCATCTGGTAATGAAAGTAAGTGCCTAGCTTGTGATCCATCACCTCCACCCCTCCCCCCTTTTGTCACGCAAACATCAAGATAAACTAGGAACGACCCCCCTAACTCGACATCACAGTTGTCTTCCCCGCTGGAATCATGCAGTTCCCTATTTTCTCCGTCGATCTGCCTAGCTATGTGTCATATGGAAGTTTCGGGGCCGTTGCCGGTCACGAGCTTTCTCATGCTTTTGACAATTCGGGCAGCCACTTCGACGAAAATGGCAAGTACGCGGATTGGTGGACCAACAACACTCTGGAGGAGTTCGGGAAGCGCACAGAGTGCTTCGTTAAGCAATACGATAACTTCACTATCGAAGGAAAGGATGGCGAGCCGTTACACGTTAATGGTGACTTGACGCAAGGTGAGAATATCGCCGATGCAGGAGGTCTTAGTGCTGCATTCGGCGCCTGGCAACAAAATCGGAACGGGACTTTCGATGCAGACCTCCCTGGCCTGGACTACTTTACTCACGAACAGCTCTTTTACGTCTTCTTTGGTCAACTTTGGTGCGGAAAGATGCGTCAGGAGGCAGCTATTCAGCGGATTCAGAGTGACGTTCACTCACCAGGCAAATTCCGGGTCCTCGGCACTCTCGCAAACTCGCGAGGTTTTAGAGAGAGCTTCGACTGCCCGGTAAAGGAGCCTACATGTGAACTATGGTAATACGCGATGAGGACCATGAGGGATTAAGGGACTGCAAACACTAGCATTCTTATGCTGATGACTCTAGCTATAGGTAGACTCCAATTTGCCAACCTCCAAGCTCGTACTTCTGATCATAGCCTTCGGCCTATTAATACAATAATATTAATGCTGTAACCACATATCCTCCACTACCATGAATACCTCCTCCGCCTCACCAAATACCCAAATCATTCCTCCCCCTGAGATCCCCAGAACACTTGGCGCCGTGAGTCGGTCAGAGATGTATATATATGCATATGCATATACTCACTTATATAAACTGTTAGGCTTGAGTTCCGCTAGAGATAATCGAATGGAAAAGTCAAATACTTACATAGTTCCTGACATGAACGAATAGGGCACACTGTCGAACCACTACAAGGCACTTTGACCAAGAGTTGAACAACAAGTCGCACAATCCGCATAAAGATGTTTTTTTTTTGGTGGTTTTTTTGGTGGGTTTTTTTTTTGGTTGATTCTGGACAGAATCGAGAGTCGAGAGTATCGAATGGATTTTTCTGAACAAGCAGCAAAAGGGCAGAAAGATTTCTGATCCTCTCACACGCTCTTTCGCTGCCAACACTAAGGAGGACTGGCGCGAGTAATAAGCAAGCAAATGTAAGGCTATCAACTGCTGATTTATACAGTCGTTCCTGTTGCCAGCTACAGTTAGAAACATTCTTCCATACACGGCTAAGAGTCTCCACGAGGTTAGAGGGCAGTCGACTTACCTTAGGCATTTGACTCGCTTAGTGAAGTCCAGGACCTATGACGACAGAGACAAGACCGAAGAAGAGGCCCGTAATGCTAGGTGATGGCACGTCAAGCTCCTCTTCGGCCTTGACCTCGTCTTCATCGACAACGATCCAATCGTCGCCGCAGTAGACTTGGTTTCCGGTGACGATGTCGAAGGCGAGGCCCTTGTGGAAGGCGACTCTTTTGCTGACGGGGCTTGATTGCCGGGTCTTCTTAAGGATGCTGCGAGGGCTGGTAGGTGTCATCGTGAAGTTGTTTGGTGTTTTCTCTTGTCTATTGACTTCTGATCGAGTTTCTTGGGCCACAGATGGATTCTGAGGATGCCGAAAGAAGTAGGATGATCGTGAGAGTCTCTAGAATGATGTAGAGATGAAAGATTGATGATAGAAGGTCTGCGCGTGGATATATTGATGGAATAAGACGCGAGAGTGTAGAAGAGTGCTTCAGAAAGAATAATGGTGATTTTTTTTGGTGGTTGTAAAGGTGATGGAGAAAACGGCTGGAGAGGGGAGAGAAGACCTGGTTTTGACCACCGCACCCTAGGAAGCACAGAGAGTCCCATTTCTTCTGAGGAAAGTGTTGAATGGATAGGAGAGTGTTGAATGGTTAAGTTCCGGTTCTGGCGTGGTTGATTCTCGTTGCTAGGGGAGGGAATCGGCGGGAGAATATGTAGTTAGGGGAGACGCTCATCAGCAACATGGAAATGCGGGTCAATGATGAATGGAAATATTCCTAATGAGGAAGTTTTAGATGTTGAGACCAGTCGAAGCTTTGATATATTCACGTGCGGCGCAACAGGATAGAGGTCGCCGAAGGACTTGACGTGCCTGACTTCACGACACAAGTGTATATTACTTGTCAGTCTTGGCCACCAGCATGTGCACTCACCAAATGCGCTGAAAGTTACTACATATCTGATTTCAGTTCTGCTCCATGATCCCGATATATATCATTACGAATCAATGGAGGGTGAACGTAAAAGTTGAGGGCTAGCGACGAATATATACAGCCATACCTCGGCTCGTACATTCGCTACCCAAGTCGCCATACTACTCCTACTACAGTATATAAATAATAGGAAAGGCTCTTTTGTATCAGTATTCGATTAGTCATACATAGAATAATCATGGATTGTCCTCTATCGATACCAATATCAGACGAAGGGCGTTGGAGAAAGGAACCATGACTAATAGGACGATTATAACCCAGAGGTGATTGTTACAGTTATTTGAAGACTGTGACCTAAGTGAAGAGACAATATATACAAGTTCATGGTAATTTATTGTGTCAACGACCTCTAATACGAACTACCCCTTTTACTCCTTGAAGCTACCCCCTATTTTGTCAGTTGTCTAATCTTTCTATTCCCCGTAACCCTACGTTTGGCTAGAAAACTAACTACAGTATAGTCAGGTTGATCCTTGTGTTCAAACGATACATGTCAAATAAAATTACTTCGAACCCATTCTCTCCCAAGTGCCCCTAGCTCTATACTGGCTTGTAGAAATCGTGACTCTACTTCGGATCTTGTAATCAGGTGACACCGAATTCGGCAGAATACATACCAAGTTCCCTATGTAAGTTTCCTTATACTAACTATTTTCGTCCATATTAAACTCTGATCAAGAGCTTGCGCCTAGGGAAATTGACAAATTCTCATGCAATGTGTATTGGTAATATAAACACAACTAACGAGAGGCCTATATACCGCTTTACTGATTGATATATGACTCTTGGACAACGACTACCAGGGTCCTGTGGAGACCGATAGGAAACTACGGGGAATTCTTTTATAATATACTTGTGATATCCCATAGGAAAGATCAAAGTTCACATTAATTCTCACGGGTTCCCATGGTAACTCTTGATTATACACCACATGAACTACTTTTTCTTCTTTCATTTAGGCTGATTTCATGAATATTTTACTTTTAAAAGATAAAGAATTTCCATAAAAGTTTCCACGGGAATACACTGGATGTTCATCATCGCAGGTATACTTACTTTGATAGCTTAGTAACATGATGTTTTCAAGATTTTGACCACGTTCGGCATATTAAATGAAATTTAGGGTTGACCTAGTATCCCTTTAAAGCCAGTAAATAATAAGTACTAACCCAGGCTGATTAGGAAGAGACATGAGTTTCATGATACACCAGTAGATATACTCGTGATAATGGACATCAATGTATGACAAGGGGGTTTCTGTTTAGTGGATTGTAGTGTAGTATAGTATCTGATAAGACCTTACCAAGACGAGCACAATCTCCGGATTGTTACAATTCATGTTGATAATCCACGTTGAATGATAATCACTATACGAGATGTTATCTTAGTTGTTATTGTTATTGTTGTATTAGAAGAATTACCCATTAGAAGGTATATTGTATTTATTTCCTGTAGCAACACAAGCTATGTATATATGTATCGTTATAAAGGGGCATTGTATCAATTGGGGGTCTCGATTATGGTTGGGGGGAGAAGGCAAGTATATTATCGTATGTTTAGGATTCTTCTATCCTTCTTCCAAGATCAATCAAACTTGTTTAAATGGAAAATAGAGATAAGTATTGGAGCTGCAACGTCGCATTCATCATTTTCACATGAACGATAGGAGATGCAGGTTATAAGCAATGCACACCATTTATTTACTAGAGTTATTAGAGGTAAGCCGTAGTAGTGCATCAATACATACAAACCTGGTTTAACAACTGAGCTTACACTAAACCAGGAAATCTTCCCCTTTTTGTTTCCTTTCCCCCCCTCATCAACCCCCAGCCCCTGGTTTAAACTCCAGCACCCTCCCCCCTGGTTTTCCCCTCCTATTGTTATTCGGTTATAGGCTTGCGGGGGTTATCAAAGCGGGATGAGACTATGAATTGGGATTAGACAAGGAAAAGCAAAAGCTTCAATCCCGATCAAGCTGTAGATTCTCACTCTGCTGATAACATTACCCAATTAACCTGAACCCTTTCGCGATCCTCCGCCGCCGTCTGCCGGTTCAACCACTATTACGACCACTACCACCATCAACACCACCCCTCCCCAGACTCTTGATAAGGTAGGGGGGCGGCATGGGTTAAAGAGTGAGAAAGGGAAGAATAAAATGACCACGCCATCCCACTATGGCACTTTTTCACTCTCTGAAGGTCATTCCAATCTAGTAGTAGACCTTAGTTCTAGTCGACAACACACGACACTGGCAAGTCCAGGAGTAAACATGGCCACCGATCACGATCATGACCACGAGGCACCCGAAGACACGAAACCTGGCGCTAGTGATGTGGCCTTGACTGAGGCGATCCAGCAAGAACATGCCTTGACCTTCTGGGAAGCCGTGAAGCTGTACCCGACGGCGGTGGGCTGGTCGGCATTTGTCTCCATAGGCGTCATTATGTTAGCTTTCGATCCCCAGATCATCGGCAACATGTTCGCTATGCCGCAATTCAAGAAAGACTTTGGCTACGAGCATGAGAATGGAGAGGTACGCCGCCTCGCCCTTCTCCAATTATAGTTATGTACGGTTACCGTAGGTTATGCTAAACTAACAATCACCTATCTTCAGTATGTCATTGCCGCCTCCTGGCAAACCGGACTTTCAATGGGGAATCCCCTGGGTCAAGTTGTCGGCGCCTTGTTCTCGGCATACCCAATGGAATTGTTCGGTCGCAAGTGGACCTTCTTTGGCTGTATCGCTTTAACAGCGTGTCTTGTGTTTATCCAATTCTTTGCCCGCTCCCTGCAGGTCTTACTCGTGGGTGAGTTGCTTGGCGGCCTGGTGCTGGGCTGTTTCGTTGTCATTGGCCCGACCTATGCATCCGAAGTCTGTCCAATGGCCCTCC
This sequence comes from Camillea tinctor, assembly GCA_022578605.1. NCBI lineage: Eukaryota > Fungi > Ascomycota > Sordariomycetes > Xylariales > Graphostromataceae > Camillea > Camillea tinctor. Next base: position 1,730,129 of record MU394052.1, read on the forward strand.
GTGGATACCTAACCAGCTACACCAACTTATGCTTTGTCACTGGACAACTCCTAGGCAATGGTGTCACCGCCGGAACTGCGACGATCTCGAACCACTGGGCCTATAGCATCCCCTTTGCGCTCCAGTGGTTCTGGGTCCTGGTTATCCTCCCTGGCATCTTCTTTATCCCCGAAAGCCCTTGGTGGCTGGTCCGCAAAGGTCGCGTAGAGGAGGCAAGGGATGCATTGCGGCGACTGGCCTCCAAGAAAGTGAACATTGATGCCACGCTCGCTGTCATTTCGGAGACGGATAGGCTCGAGCTAGAAATGGAAGCCGGAAGCACTTATCTAGATACTATAAAGGGAGTTAATCTGAGACGGACTGAGATCTCATCTGGTGTTTATATCACCCAAGTTCTCAGCGGTATCTATTTAATCAACTACGGAACCTATTTCTTTCAGCAGGCAGGCCTGTCAGATCAGGACGCATTTTACATGGGTATTGGCTTCCTGGGTACGTCCTTAACGCTTACCCTCGTTGCTTACCTTCTCCCAAGAACTTAGCTGACATGAGATATTCTAGCCGTGGGATGGATTTGTACCGTCTTCTCCTGGTTCTTAATTGCCCGATATGGACGTCGCCGCATCTTCAACACAGGTCTTTCGGTTTTGATTCTCCTAATGTTTATCATTGGCATCTTAGATAGCATCCCGGGCCGGCCTTCAGGAGTTGCGTGGGCAGAGAGCTCACTAATGCTCATCTGGAATGGCGCGTACGATATTTCGGTTGGCCCTGTGACATTTGTCATACTTGGAGAGTGCTCTGCGACTCGTGTCCGCTCCAAGACCATAGCCGTAGCTACAGCCGCCCAGGCTGTTCTGGGTATTGCCATGACAGCAGCAATCCCCTATATGATTAATCCCGATGAGGCTAACATGCAGGGAAAACTCGGTTATTTCTTTGGCGGGTTGGGCGTGATATGTCTGGTTTGGTCGTACTTCCGCGTGCCTGAAACAAAAGGTAGAACCTACGAAGAGCTTGACTTGTTGTTCGATAAGAAGGTTCCGGCGAGAGACTTCAAGACCTATCGAGTTGAAGGCGCTATTTCAGCCGAGAACTGATTCGACAGCCCTTCACTACTAAGACACTAGGATACCAATAAAACTGAACATGCCTAGAAGAGCTGATAGCCGATATCTCTTGATACCAAATAGTAAAAGAAGAAAATGCACCTGAAGGATTGCAAATGCGTTAGTAGGACCATACGAAGTTCAAATAACCTTCCTAAAGAGCAACCCTCATCCGTGGCTGAGTCTATCAGATGACCCTCCAGAACATGGCTTGCAGCTTCACGGGGCGAAGAGCCTTGGTGCTGCTACGCCTGTCCGTCATTAATAGGTCGGGTCTGCTCACCGACCAACCGGTCATCGGGCTGAATCTAACAACAAAAACTGGATCGTGCCACTCCACCCCAGAGGCACGGCACAGGCCCCAATTCTTGGCAGTGAGAGACCGTCAACACAAGAAGCTAAGTCGAATTGAAGCTCTTGTTCTTGTTGTGATTTGCATGGTGCTGGTGCTGCAGGTCGAGCAACGGACTTGATTTGTTAGCCGCCTTTTCTTGCCTTTGGATTTATTCTTTGATGTCGTCCTGCAGTCTAGTTTTCTTTACCCATACTTAATCCTAATCCTCCTTACTGATATTCGCTGCCGATCCCACGTTAAAAAAAAAAAAAAAAACATGGACATGGAGTATAACCTCGAGGAGCTAGATGCCGCCTTAAGCGAGCGGGCTCACCAAGCGGCTGCCGTCGCCGGTCCTCCTACGCATGATAACCGCCGCACGGCACCAAGTACCCGGCGTGGGAGTTTAATTCCTGCAGTTATAACCAACAGGGCGAGGCATTACAGTATAAATGAGTTGAACCTATTCAACTTTGACCTTCGAGAGCTGGTCCGCGAAATTTTACTTACTAGCGGTGAGAGCAATGTCTCCTACCACGAATATGCTGTATTCTCAGCACCGGATAACGAGGCCGACGGCGAGCTTCGATCACCAAGTATTATGTCCAGCGGGGAGGATGGCCGACGCATGTTTCAAAATGCTATGAGGCACGGCCACAGCCTTGACAATCAGGTCAGTTATGTAATATGTAAGCTGCTGCTGGGTCGTCCCCGTAGACATCTACAGTCCCGCAGCGCTACATGTGCCCATCAGGCCAATGGCGAATGAGAATTGACGGCTTACTGTAGGGAAATTTCACGGGCAGTCCGAAGGGAAAGAGATCGCTCCAGGGCAGAGTCCGTCAAGTGTAAGCTTTGCCCCGATTCCCACTTCGAATTCGAATGAGTCGTTGGCTCATGGGCTTATTCGAAGTCGCTTGCCTTAACCACAGGGATCCACCTGAGACAGCACGAATGAAAAGAACACACAACACTAGATGTTCTTACTGAATGCGTGATAACACAGGATCGCTAATCGACGGATTCGCCATGACGTGCCGAATGGAACCGGCATTGGCACACCTGACGGACTGGAGTTAACTGTGGAGGACTACGAGACCTTGGGTCTGCACCCCGGCACACTGCCCTCGGTGCAGAGAGTCACCATTGAGTCTTCATTCTGGGATTCAAGACGAGATACATTATGTGAGTTTCACACTGGATCGGATCCAAACGATGTGCGAGTATGACTGACAATCTTCGTCCCCGTCCTAATAAAGTCTTAATATTTAGTTTCTCTACTAACCCGCAGCCACCTTATGATTTCCTCTCGATGGCCTATAAAATACGTACCAAGACAACCACAGCACTTATTCGTCGTTCTTTTGACACCCGCTGGCACGATGAAGATTCCTTGGACGAATACGAGCGTCGGCTCGACTCTTGCCGGGCACGGTGGGCACACCCGCTGGTCCTACCCGTAGTCCTTCTCCAAGTGCAACTATTCCGCACGGAAGAAGCAGTTCTCGCCAATAACGGTGAGGTGCTTAACCTCGAAGCGCACGTCGACGCCGTGACAGGATCCACGGGCCAGGCTAACGCGCGAGGATACAGACGGAACAGGGCCAAATATGGTGGTGACGAAAGCCAACACCACTTTGGGCCCTTGAAGCGCCTGTCGACCCTGAAAGACATGGTCGAGGAGAGGGTCGGCCACGGCCACGGGCACAACCGGCGGAGCCAGGAGCGTCAAGCACCAAGCCCAACACCAAGCTACTCTGACCCCGATTACGTACCCCCACAGACGATCCACCTCATGAAAGAAGCCCACGACGTGCTAAAGGGTGCCATCCAGCTTCTGGATACCCTGAGATGGATGGAGCGCGCCGTGAAACTCCTCATCCAAGCCGGCGACGAACTAGACGCCCGCGTGAAGGAGCTCCGCGCACAGGCGGTAGCCAAAGGAGAAGTCAAGTCCATAGAAGGGGACGACCAAGATGAGCTGACGTTCCACTGGTATGAGATCCGACAGTATCTAGACTGCACTTGGAGACTGTGTACGGCGCTCGAGACCGACCGTCGTATGTCCGAGCTGAGATGCCGGGCGCAGATCGATATCATCTACTCGAAGATGGCCCAGGAGGATAATAACCTCAACGCACGCATGGCCGTCGCCTCGACGCGGGACAGTTCATCCATGAAGGCCCTGGCGGTGATCACCGCCATATTCTTACCCGGCGAATACATCGGCACCCTTTTCGGCATATCCATGTTCAACTGGGAAGAGGGCACGGCGGGGGATCCGGCCTTATCTCAGGACGCGGCCACGGGTCTGCCTCACCCGGTGATCATGCCCTCGTTCTGGGTCTACTGGGCCTTCACAATACCTCTGACCCTGTTTATAGTCACCCTCTGGCGCGCGTGGTGGGTGAACCAGGACCGTTACTTCCGGCGTCACCTGAGCAACGAGCTAAGCAACGAGCGCTATTGGACCACCGATGGCAAGCCACGAGAGCTTGAGACGACGTTTATGCAAGACTTCTTCAGCCTGTTCAGCCGCAGCGGCTCTCGCAGCACGCTTAACTCCACCGTCCTCGGCAACCGGCCCAAGTCAGCGCTATCCGGGACTCCCGGTGGTGCTGATGGCCCCCAGAACCTGGGCCCGCCCGGGCCGGGCTTCCTAAAGCGCGGCCCGACCTTCAACCCCAGAAACAGCTTGGGGAAGGAAGGGAAGGAAGTGAAGGAGGCGACGGACTCGGAGGGCGAGGGCGCTACAAAGGCGATCAGGTTCAGGCAGATCTCATTTGCGAGAGAGCCCCGACCACGGGATGGCGAATCGGCTGTTTGAGAAGCTCTCGAAAAAAGAGGGAGGGGAGGGGAGGCGAGGGGGAGGTTTGAGACCTCACTTTGCAGTAGACGTTTACGTGCCTACTTGATGCATGCCCCCAATGCGATTACGAATATCATCAATATAGATTGGATTAATGAATAACAAGAAAAGAGGAGGAAAGCAATAAAAAGCATAGATGGTTGCATCTACATAGATTAATATGGCAGTAGTGAATCACGTTCTAATGAAGAGATATATTCTTATGACCTACATATACCTTCACAGACATGATAAGCGGGAATGAGTAAAGGTTGATATTACAATTAGTTGGAGCATATGAACACAGCAGACGACATAATTTCTCGATCGAGTGATGAATTATAATTTCATTAGATTCATAAGTTTTAACTTAACGTACTTGTGTATTGACCTTGTGTTTTTACCTTGTGTTTTTTTCCTAATTTTCATGTTTTACTTCATATAATTATAATAGCCTCCCCTTTTTTTTCTCCCTTCCCTTCCAGCCAATAAATTCAGTTATGTGTATACCAGCGGCGCGCACCCCGTCGTCGCCGTCTTATCCCGCCACATAGCGAGGTGCGTCCTCGAAGCCTCCTCCAGATCCCGGGGTCCCATGTCGATACTGGTCATCGAGTCGCACATAGCCTCGGCCAGCCACTCCATCTCCTCCTGGCGCTGGTGGATGATGGACAGGACGCTCTTGACGCCCCGCCACTTGGGCAGCAAGTTCCACTTGAAAGTGCCGCCGTGCTTGCGGCGGCGGCTCGCGATGCGCATGAGCATGTCGTTGGTGACCTGCGCCAGGAAGTAGCCCGCGTCCGGGTCGATCTCGAGGCACATGATCCACTGGGCCAGGATCTCGAGCACGACCTCGTCGTCCTTGTCGTAGATCTGCTCGGCGAGCTCGAGCAGGTCCTCGAAGGCGCGCATGGACTGGGCGGTGCCGCAGGGCGTAGTGTCCACGTACACGATGTAGTGGATGAAGAAGTTGCGCAGGGTCAGCGCGGTGAGGTGGCTGAAGGGCAGGCCCTCGAGGCCGGCCGTCACGTCGCGGATGCACTGCGCGTACGCCGACACGAGCGCGTGCTCGGCGATGCCCGCGTCGTGGCCCAGCAGCCGCAGCATGTCGACGAAGATCAGCTGCAGGTGCGAGTTCGGGTGCAGCAGCCCCGCGAGCCGCGCCGCCTCGGCGATGAACCGGCTCGCGAACTGCATGTGCCCCCGCCGCACGATGTGGATCACCGCCGTCCAGATGGTCGGCAGCGAGAAGAAGCCGCACTCCTGCACGGCGCGCCGGAGGCTCGGGAACGCCTCCCGCATGCCTACCTCGCCCGCCACCGCGTCCGAGTACCCCGTGTAGTGCAGCGTCTTGAAGATGATGAGGAACAGGTCGTCGTACTCGTTCTCCTGGATCGTCAGGGCGTCGCGCATCTTCCACCGCCCGTCGTGCAGGGCCCCCCGGTACATGCCGCTGACGTTCAGGAGCAGCGACTGCAGGAGCTGGTCAGGCAGGAGGTAGAGGGGGAAATCGGGCGAGATGATTTGAGGTTGGTGGTGCTGGGGCATGATCACCGGGGCGGGGGACATGGATGGTGAAGAGGAGGCAGAGGCAGAGGCGGAGACGCGGTTGCGCTTCGGCACCGCCGACTTGGTATATTTCTGCTTTCTCCAAGTGAGATCCTCTTTGGCCCACCGCTGAAGGTGCTTCTTATACATAGATTCACTACATTTCATCGTGTTAGGCAAGGTTGAATTCTGTTGGGGGAAAAAGCAAAAAAAAAAGAAAAGAAAAAAAAAACATATCATGTAAAATGAGGGGAAAACACTGACCTTGCGGGAAACCCGTGGGCTTCCAGACGCCTCCTCACCTCAGCTAATCTCAGCCCCTTATTCACCCATAGATGCCGTATCAACGGCTTCGCGGACTCCCAGTCTCCTTTTGTTGGTTGCTCAATGTAAGTCACGCTGGATCCACGCGGCGTCGGGGGCGGCCCAGGGGCCAACTTGGGGTAAGGTGCGGGCCCATCGTCGAGAAGCAACAGGTCGGACTCGTATGAGAGGTTACGGTAGATGACATTGGAGGCATCATGTTCGGAAGAGGGAGGCATTATTTCATTCGGAGGAGGAGTAGTAGCAATAGTTATAGTACTAGTTGATGATGATGTTGTCGTAATAGGCTCTTGGATGTATAGATCTAGCATAGGCAAAGGGGAGGCACAGCAAGTTAGTCAGGCGAGACTAGTAAGAAAAGGAAAAGAAAAAGAAGAATAATAAAGAGGAGTATATGTACCCAACATACCTTGATTGTCCATGTATCCCTCCCCGCATTCGTATGGTCCCAATTCTGAACCGATTTTACCCGCCATCGTTACAACCTGATTCGTGAGGTATATGAAGTTGATTGGTAACGAATTGTTCACTCTTCGCTATGAATGGTTCTGAGACTGGTCGATGTACGGAGGCGCAATTATATCTTTATACTGAGCTTAAACTCCAGATACTCTCGTGAAAGTGGTAGTTGAAACTAGCGCGATGGTCTTATGTTTAAGTAAACATCCAACGGATATCGTCTCCGACGACTAGTGTGAACCGTTTGATGATTAATGTTCGAACGCTGGTACATAACAACCCAGCATGTGACTAAGGTACCGAACGTATACCTCTCTGTATTTTCCTAAATATATGTTATATTGAGACGACCCACCGACCCTAACCAGTTGTTCCCGGCCTGCACCGTCTTGGGAATCATTCGCCGTGCGGCTGGCATGGCTTAGGTACTGCAGCCCCCACAATATCTCCATAGATAGGATGACGACAATGGCTGTTTTGTTCTGCAACTTGCCCCCTTCCTCCTTATCTAATGGGGCTTCGAATCTGAATATAGTCCTGTGGATATGCGGCCGCTATTGCAGTCTACGGTTAGCCCGCACCTTACACCATCAACCGGAAAGGCCATGAAAGCTTATAATGATGTAGCTTTTCAGGGTCTTACGATAAGCCGGGACCACTCAACACACGCCTGTGTCATATCGTGTAGCCTGAGTTCTGAAGCGATCCCCCAGTTGTGTCACTTGAATAATCAAGAGAATGCTACTCTAGGTAGATAGTCAGGTTAGGTTAGGTATCTTTATCGTAATGTAATTATGTATACTATTTATTTACTTACCTCACCTTAGTCTATCCTATATTAGGTTGTCATCTCGTGTGTCTAGTCCATGGCGATCCTCTCTATCATAGTTGTATATCCTACAGGAGTTACAAAGATACCTGTGATGTGCTCTATGTAGGGACCTATGTTACTATATCCATCCAACATCATTACATACACCATTCAGGGGCAGCATTAGTCCAGTGTAGCTCAAGATAGGATAGTTGTAATTCCCTATCCACACCACCCTAAGTAGGTCACCCACTAAATTAGGGCGATCACCAGAGCCGTTGAACGAGACCCCTGTTTCTTGGAGAGATTGGGGCGGAACATGGGAACAGTGTTCTGACCACAGACAAAGGATTGAGATCGGAACTGGATGACCAGAGATACATAGTGATGCAATATCTTCAATATGTCGGCAGAGAGAGAGGAAGAGAGATTGGGAGCCCCATTTCCTCCCAGGATGCGCAAGCATGGTAACGATACGATTCCAATGTTTCATCAGCTAGAAAAAAGTGAATCCTACGATCCCACCCTATGGGAGTCCCCACGTGCTGAATGCCGTGAGGATTACCGTACCTAAGTAAATGTGTCTACCAAATAAGTATAGGGCGTGCTTTTTGCATGTAGGTTGCACTCCGTATGTTCTTGGGCGACATCCACCCCCGCCTAGCCCGGATTTACCTGTCGGACGCGCCTAATACCTCTACTTTGGGTAATAGTTGTCTGCTGGGTCGCATTGACATGGCGGTGACCATAACAGCCCTAATCCTTAGCGTACAACATCGAAAACCCGGAAGTCTGGTTCCCTTGCCATGTGGTTAAGCTGACTGCTTGAAGGTTGAAGGGGGAAAGGTAAGTCTTTACCGATTCCATCGCCTTACTCTACCTTATCCACTCTCATCTACCGTGTGTTCTCTCTTCTTCTTCCTTACCATACCCTCCCCAGTTCAACGAATCATCCTATACAGAGAGTTTACATTATCAACATTACGTAAGGCTTTTTATAGAAATCACAAGTATGTATACACTTCGTACCCTGTAGCGTAGTTGAGCTCCGCTCTTTGGAGGAAAAGGCGGGCGTCTAACTGTGTACAATCTGTACAATCTTTACTATATTTATAGATACCTAGCCCTACGTGGTATTTTGGTAAACCATAGGTTTCTTATTCAATGGATCCCCCTCCCCCTTCTAGTATTATAGATGGTAGCAGCAACAGCAGCAGTAACAGTTGCAGTCATCAGTAGCGGAAACAGTGGTGATAGTGTTGCGGTAATGGTAGATAAGTAGGTCTCCCAAAGCCGAAAATCGCTTCAATCACGCGATCGTTAGTGCCTAAGGGAAATAAACTGCGGGAATTCACTGAGCGGAGTTCTGTTCCCGCCTGGTATGGAGATGAAAGGAGACAATGTAGATTATTAGACGATAATTACATTACATAACATAACTCTGGGCGTCCCCTTCTTAACGACAGGGTTTCCATACAAAACCTCCTCTTTATTTTAATGCAAATATTAATTCCGACAATAGTTAATTCCGTAAGCTAGGTATGTAGGTAAGTAAGCAAGGAAGTGATCCTATCCTACAGGAACCGCCCGGTATCTTGGAATCGAAGCACAGCGATCGGATGAGAAAAGGGAAGAAAAAAAAGGAACATGCACATATCAACGGTCAGGGGTAGTGGCAAAAGCAGTTGCCTAGTTGTGATCTTTCGATCGGGAGAGGGGAAAGGAGGAGAGGAGGAAGATTGAAATTTTACTAGTCATTCGAATCAAAAAAAAAAAAGAGCACTACATACAGACGCGCGAAGCGAAGGTGCTATAAATAAAAGGCCTATCTTCCCCAAGAAGGCAGCCTTATAAAGTCACCGTCTCCACGTTATGTACAAAATGGGTCCAGACCGGAACACACCAATAACCACTTGGTCTCCCAAGATTTAGAACGCCAGCCTTTTTGAATCCTAGCATGCCCTGGCCCCGTGATGTGCCATCATCGTCGTCGTCGTCATTATTATCATACATGCAAGATGTCAACATTAGCTTCGATCCAATCGCAGCTTTTCTGACGGAAGTCGTCAGCGAGCAGGCTCGCCCTGTTGTTGAAAAATTGCATCAACTGCCTGTCATCCGTCTTCCACTGTGGCCACTCTGGGACGTCGGTATTGTTTGGATCATTAGGATCTCCATTGTATAGGAACGAAATATAGTAGCTTTGGATTGTGCGACTAGCATAATTGGGCAGAATGCCATAGAACACCTGCAACAAGTCTGACCCGTGGAAGGTGCCTAAAATAGGAGTACCGTAGTCGTACGACGCAAGATATGACCAAGCGGGCACGTCCGGATTCACTGTCAGCGTAGTTTTGAGAAAGATTCGCCGCGTCAGCGTAAACACAAGATCGCCCAGAATGGCAGCTAGGCGCTTGAACTCTGGATATGGGTTGTTGAAGATACCGGTGCGGAAAGGACTGCCTGCTGTCGGACTCGGGTCGTACGTATCCACCAGCGCCTCGATGCTGTCTCTCCCAGCATCTTGGAAGAGTACAGTTGAGATGTAGTTCACGAGCCTGTCCTTGGTAGTGATGTTGGGTTGGAACAAGCTAAACAGCGTTCCTTCATCTTCCTGATCTCCGATGATCATGGGAACGGCAGCGTATTGGCCTTTTGCGGCTAGCTTATCAGGGCTGTCTGGCAAAATAACTCCGTCGGGTCTCGGAAGATAGCTCAGTGCGACTGAGGTGTAACTAAGTACTCCAGGGACACTATTGGCAGCGTTTAGGAACGTATCATAATCCGCTTCGCGAAGACAAGTGAGAGTGTCAGTCGCCTGTGCGCAACCAGCTTCTTTCACTACAGCATCATAAACACCTTGGCAGCGGGTACAGTCGACGGGATCGGCAGGGACTATGCTGCCACTGTTCATAATGCCTCCGCGGAAAAGCTTCTTGCCGTTATACGTATTGTCCCCCCCATACAGAGCCATCTGGTCGAAGACAGAGATGGCACCAGCCGACTCTCCCCATATGGTAACCTTCTCTGGGTCTCCCCCAAATGCGGCAATGTTATCCTGCACCCACTCGAGCCCCATGCGCTGATCCAGGAGCCCCAGATTTGCTGCGCCGTCCGCGAGGATCTCCTTGCCAGCTAAAAACCCGAATCCGCCGACTCGGTAATTGACAGAGACAAATAGGAATGGTTTCCCCTGAGAAACACCATTCGACACGAACGGACCCCCATCGAATAGCTGGGGCGAGCCTAGCTCGAACCCACCTCCGTATATCCAGAAGAGCACGGGCAATTTTGCATCTGCAGCGGTTCCAGTGGGACGCTGGACTCTCATGGTCAGACAGTCCTCCGTCTGGCCGGTTGCGACTTGGAAGAGGGGAGTATTAATCAAGAGTCCAAGGACGGACGTGAGAAGACTTCCTGTTGTCGAAAAAAACATCTGCGGACACGATGGCCCTGCTCCCGTGGCATCAAAAGTGCCGAGTGAAGCATTATGTCTCTGGGGCGGCCTTAAGCGCAAGTTCCCCACTGGGGCATCCGCAAAAGGTATGCCTCCGAAATTCTCGACATTGCCGGACACGGAGCCCACGATGGTGCCTTGCGGAGTGACCACGGAGGTTGTGGTAGCACGCTTTTCCACTGGCCGTGTTGGGGCCGGAAGAGCGAGGGCCAAGCTGGGGAATGCGACGGCCCAAAAGAGCAGCGAGGCAAGAAACTTCGTCATCTCGGAAGCGAAGTATTCCGAGATTTCGAAACTGTGGATCCACACGACGGCGGGAAGAAAATTGAAGACCCGTGCCGTGAGTAACTAAGGAGAACACAGGAAAATCCGCTTGGCTACCAAGCTTTTTTTTTCTTTTTTTTCAGAAGCAGATCGGTCAAGGCATGGCTACTTTATATCCCACACAGGTGGTGTTTATACTCGTGTCTCTCCGAGGGTTGTCAAACCTGTTTCCTTGCTGGATTGCGGCGCTCGACTGAATGTCTCTAGGCGCCCAGCTGACCACTGACCGCAATTCAAAGCAACGCAAACGCGGGTTTATCGGTAAGGGCCAAGTGACCTGGTCCACCCACCGCTTGAATTTCCTAAAATCGAAGTTTCTCCAGAGAAGAAAAGCTTGTGAAATTCGACTTCGAGAAGCTAAGGTGCCGTCTACAGTTACTTCGCTCTCCCGACCCCATGGGGAGATAGTGCCTCTCCGCTCGCTCCGGCCAAGGAGCTGGGGAATGCAGAGGGGGTAGAAAATAGAGCTAAAGTGACGGACTGCATAATTCGTGCCTATTAGTGTCCATACATATGCCCCCTAAAGCCAGCGAGTCCGTAATAACGTCCTTGGCCTGGGCCAGTGTAACTCTGGTCACTTGATACTCGAGGCTCGCAACGAGCCGAGGCATTGGGCGATCTTCAGCTAATCAGGAGCGTATGCGACCGGGTCGATCATGAACAACGACCAGGAAGCCCCCTAACGGCTCACCCATTGCTAATGTCAGGCACCCCCCTTCATGATGGAGTGAAAGGGACGGGATGGTGTGCAGAGGTGATCTATGAAGTGGGCCTTGGCAAAGCCTGATTGATGGAATGGCCTCGGCGGCTGGCTGATAGATTAGTTGGACTCGTGTACCTACATGCCAGTGGCTGCTCGTATTTTCGTAGCGCTGCTGAAATTCGTTGGAAGGATGGGTAGAGAGGGTGGATGGTATGCAAGAAGGTTGGGTTGAGTATGGTTTAACCTGGAGGATGAGAAAGGGAGGGATGATCCACTGGAACGTCGATAAAAATGCCCCTTGTATTTGATAATCTACGGGAGAACCCCGACCAATGACAGTGTCCCGTCTCTCGGGAATTCGTGGCAGTGGCTTGGTGCAATTGTGTAATCACCACTAGCATTCCTGGCGGCAGGCTATCGGTCGGGCGAAGCCACCAAAATTAGGTCATCGCGGAGGGATTAGTGACATCTTCAACGCGGGGTAACAGGGGTTAGGTAACCTAACCTTAGATTCCCCCCTGTTTCTCCGCAACTCAGCTCTTCACTGTGCCGTACGTAAGGCCATTATTGCCAACCTTTCTAGAAAAGAGAGTTTCTCGTCACATTTGACTGTCTAAGTCAAGACTTGTATACATGCCTATTTGTCTATTGTCTCCGGTTTTGCTATCCGAATTAGGACCTGAGCCGTGGTTTATGCACCAAGTTACGAGTTCGTACGCGTTCGCATCCGGGTTGGGAATATATATGGTGTATTGTGTAAGGGGGTGATTGGTGAATAACAAATGCAAACAAGCACAGAGCGAGAACCCCCTTGTATTTTAATAAGCAAAGGCTCTCAATTTATTCCCAGAAGTCCCCGGACATCTTAGAGGTATGCCTTGGCCAAGGTTTGGGGGTGTTTGCATGTGATCGAAGGCGCGGAGAATGAATGCGGGTGGGTGATAGTTGTTCAATAGACCGACTAGACGATCCCATTCAGATTCTGATTGTATAGTAGTTAGGATTTGAGGAAACTGAGCTACAAACAACTCGGTGTCCGAAATAGGAAAAATAACTCAGCAAACTCCATGAAAATTAACTAACGGACGTAAGAGATAATTAAAAGGCGATGCGGCTCAATTTATTGGTTTTAATTGAGGCTTGTGCTCGGTTCAACTCAGAAATTTTGTCTAAGCTGGAGCTCTACAATACCGCCGGATATGCAGTCCCCGAGCACATGGGATGACTCAGATCTGTGTCTTGGTATTAAACATACATATGTTGGGATCTTGGAACTGCATAGTATAGACGCAGTGAGGGGAAAGCTTAGCCATCCCGAAGCGGGAAAAATCCCCAACTCCAAAGACTAGGACATTAGTCTCGTGTAATACCAAGTAGGCATATATTCGGGGTAACCCAGAACAACCTCGTCTTCGTGACCACATGATCCATCAATGTTTTTCGCAAAATTTTGCACTGCGGCATTTGCCGTGGGGTAGAGAAACAGTGACTTCTAGTTTTGTTGTTTAAGCCCCGTCTTGTGTTGTGTTGACTTATAGTATAGGATTGTCTAAAGGCCGGACTTGATGCCATATGGAGAGAGAAGTCAGGTCCAATAGTGATATTGTCAAGCTGAGAGACTTGGAACTCGGGAAATACAAGTCACCATCCCCCGAAGCCTGTGGAGACATATTTCAAGTTTTTTTTTTTTATTCTTTTTTTTTTAAAGCAAGCGTGGTGATCTATTATCTCCAGAATAACTCCTAAAATAGGGGCTCCGGTGCCATACCAATCATGTTAGTCATTATAGACCCTGCCTGCCTCAATAGGCAATGTTAGTAGGACACACCCCCATATATAGGGGCAAATAGGCAAGTAGACAACGTAAGACTCGCTAGGAAGAAAGTGGTGACCTTGGTTATACCACTTGTTGCGTGCTAGAACTTAAACCCAGGTTGGAAGCTGTCAACACTGAAAATAAAATTATCACGTGAAACTCGAACTCGGAAATCCAGATCGCAGGGTGAAAAGTGACTGCTCCGAGTCCTGAATTCCTTTAGGTCTTCTGTGTCAAGTTCCTGGTAGGTAAACTTCCTACGGTGTAGATCGAAAAATGTGACACCAGCAGATTTCTGCCGGGGTTCTAGACCGAAATTGGAACTCTCCGAGAAAGCGATGACATTGCTTTCATCAGGGAGGTACTGAATATAGAACTGCGATTCTATTGCTGGGTGATTGGTTGGGTTAAACCCGAGATAAAAATCTCGTGCTGGTGAATCAAAGACATAGTCGGATGCTAGGTTGCTGTTCTTAAATTCATGGACAGTCTGCCTCAGAACAAGGGTAGAGTCAACGGGACAGAGATAACACGAAGCTAGCCACAATGTGGTGCTACAATAGGGGTCAACAAATACCCGGAGGTTCGACTGCCAGGTCTTAGCAGACACGCTGTTCAAATCTAGTTGGGAGAGCAAAGGGGTCGTCGTGATCGTACTAAGTTTACCGCCAAATTCCCAGACAAAAACATGGCCGTTGAATAGACATATGGCAATGGTGGAATCCACCACTGTGCAGTGTCTGACGCGTCCGGGGAGCTTCTTCTCTCGATACTGGCGGGTAGCGTAGTCCCAAGCAACTCTGAAGATCACCCAATGTTAGCAACGTAACAATTACTAGTCCGCCTGGAACTCGGCTCTAGCCAACTCACAGAAGACGGTCCACAGAACCAACGATGAGCTTTGCCCCAAGTGCCTCTATTCGTATTCTCGGCCCAGCAAGTAAGCCGCTCGGGACCGAGAAAGTTGCTTGTGTGTTGGACCATAAATCGTGAACAACAACATCACAACCTCCAGGGGTCCAGGCCAGTCGACCATGGGAGTATTTCAGGCGCCCCTTAAGATCTAATAATACGGGCCACTGTGCTATATTGAAATGCTCGTATTGATTGATCGAGTCGATATTATTGGTGTGATGCAGTGAAGGTTTGGCAAATAGGGGGCCTTCCAGGGTAAGAGCTCCCATCAAACGTGATTGTTCTCGTCTATAGTACCCCCATCCCGTTCTATGAAGCACATGTAAGAAGACGCTTTCGGTCACATGTCCCTTCCAAGACATTTGGACGAGGTAAGGCCAGTAGTGTCTTGCAACAGCACTCATGATAGGGGTGGATAACAGGGTGCTGCGCCATCGCTTGGACACAGCAAGACATGTTGCGAAATGTTTTGGCTCTAGATAAAAGACGATATGCTTGACAAGCTCGATGGGCAGTTCACAAACTAGATCTGTGTTGAATTCAGACAGAATGATTTTCAGGTATCGCAGCTCTTCGCGAGAGAGAGTGCCGCTAGAGATAAACCGGTGTAGATCCTCAAAGCGTTGGTGGAGGTCTGGACCGGCTCGGGATCCGGCTAGGGACAGCCTTGTTAGGTCCATCGTGAAAGGTTTAAGGGGGGGGGGGGGGGGGGGGGGGTAAGGGGGGGAGGGTTGGGGTTGATGTAATAGGATAAAAATGGATAATATACCAGACCCATATTATGCTGCTAAAAAAAATAAATAA